>CM023489.1:42991800-43217394 GCA_013339685.2 Hyalomma asiaticum | reverse complement strand
CACGACTTTGCGGCTTAATTCGACATGCCCAAGTAGTTCGCGCACAGCAAAATTACTCAGATGTACAAATTGCTCAAGCATACATGATGACTTGATGAGTTCACTTAACAGGTGCAATTAAACCACACATAATTATTTTTGCCTGCAAATTTTTCACCATGCCCTACATCGTGCGTCAGCAAGTGCTACAGAGGTGGACCATAAATATGCAAGAAAGTGCTATTGCTCATGGTCTAATGCTATTACCCTGTGAGGTTTAATGCAAAGTAATTGCCTAATTACACCATCGTTGAATTGCCCCCTATGCAGCACTGTCTCCTTCAGTGGTGTACCAAAGTGTAAGGCAAAAAAACGAGATAAAATAACGAGAGAAATAAAGCTTTGTCCTTTGCCACACAGGTGGTACAAAGCACTTTTTCTGTCTTCTCTATTTTTTGCTATCTCCATGCCTTTCTTGAACCACTTCTTGCATTTGTTGTATGTACTATCCATACTCACCAAGCATTGCTGGAGTCACGGAACGACAGCCGCATGTTGGCCACGGCTGCTTCTTGTTGCTGCCTAGAGAGCAGCGCTACCTTGGCCTCAAGCAGGCGCATCTTGAGCCTCATTGCAGCTTCCTTGATCTCATATTTATGGGCCCTGCATTGCAAAACAGTCGTTATTGTCTCCCCCGACTGCTGTAAACTCTGGCAGTACGTACACGACAACCACAAGGAAGACAGACAGACAGGATAGGCACCAACAATTAGTGTGATGTGCCAACTAACCACTGCAAGCACTACTAGGACATACTGTGACAAGCAGTTTATTACAGCATAAGTTGTTACGAGATCACAACAACGGCCGTTTTTGGCGCCGTAGTTGTTCGCCGTGCCGGGTGTCCATAATCACTATTGTGCTAATTTTGGAAAAAAATAACCAGGACCGAGGAGGATTCGAACCCACGTCCTTCTGCGTGGCAGTCGAGCATTCTACCACTGAGCTACACCTGTGCTGGAAAAATCATCGCAAAATGAACTACACAGGTATAAGGCCTGCCGAGGAATCACATTAACAAATGTAATGTTACAATGCAGTATAGTAATATGCCACTACGCATCACGGAAAGTGGACTGCATAACGAGTGCGAGGAATCATTTGAAAGAACACAGGTGTGCATGCTTTCTAGCTCTGCACCGATTACAAAAGAATCGTGAACATCATCATTATGAAACGATCTTCTTCAACTTTTCCGTCATCATTATTACGAAGCGCTGCCTTGTGAAGCAGTGTTGTCGTATTGTACCATGCGTCACGCGACAGGCGACATGCGCAGCCCCGACGGAAACCTGACTTGGCTCTTCGATATTCTTGATGGCCCGATCACTTGGCCACATCCCCAAGCATTTACAACGGCCTCTAAGAAGGTCACTCCTCCAGCTTACACTGCCACTGTCCTGTGATTCCGCTCGGGCCTGGGTTTTTTTCATTTACATTTTTATTTGTTCATTCATTTTGAAAACCACATCGCAAGTCTTATGCTGAGCTTTGAGATATAATGTACAAGTAAAGAAAGGCATATAACGGCCTTGAATGCTATGTGTGCATGCAGCTCTGTTCCAGCAATGTATACCACCTAATAGTGGCAACAGGAACTTTCAAATTTCCTAGTGTAAACTGGCCTCCTCCACTACAGTGGCCCAACTAGCTGTGGATACATTCGATCCATGATCACAGATTCCACAAAACAATGCTTCAGTTCATACACAACATATATGATGCACACATACACAGCAAGGACTGGTCTGCACTGTAATAAATAAAAAAATATTATAGAAAAAAAAGAATACAGACCTATGATGTGCAGTTCTTGCAAGGCTATCTGTGCAGTTTAGGTCTACTCCCACCCCTGCAATTCTTAAGTTCAACAGCAACCTAGGCAGGCAGTCTAACTGCTAACTTACGAGAATACCTTTCAGTGCAGTTTAGAAGTGACTGCAATTTATGCTTTTTTTACTGCCCCGTACTAGGACTTGTTTTACCAATGCAGCTCGACAGCATTTGCAGACTGCTATTTGCTTCATACAGAACAGGTTTCACATAGAACAAGGTTACATCTCTTTCCCTGCACCTGTGGGAATCTCATGACATTTCATGCAGATGGTTTCCTAGCTTTGATTTACACAGGCACGGAACCGGTGTGAACCAGTCTGCAACGTGCATGAACACAGACAGGCAGATGTTCCAGATATGCACAGCACATGTTTTCAAGCTCCGGGTTCCAAGCAAGAACCCATACCCTGAAGTCAGCAGCTCCAGCGAAGGCGAGAGGCCAAAGGTCTGCGAGACTGTGGTGCATCTGTCGTCGTCGGCGCACAGGGCAGCGAGAACCTGCACACCAACGGGAAAACGACAGCAAACAATTGTAGGTGTGCAGTTGCACTAGTACTCGTGTTTCTACAAGCAACCTCTGGTATCTTACTACTGCGGAAAAAATTTGGCACTCATGACAGAGAAGAGTTTGCTGCACGGACACAAACACAAGTGGAAGGAAACTGAGGTAACACGTGCTAGCTTAACAAAATGTGTTGCTTAGTGAGATAAGTCAGTGTTCTTGTTCCATGTAAACAGTCGACTTACTTTTACTCCTTACTGGAAATGACACAAACACCTAGAAGAACATGCACAAGGGCTATCTGATAATATGACTTGGTAGGTCACCTACAGATTGCGAAAGAACAGACTTTGTACTTCACCACGAGGAGCGCATCAAGGACTTTGAAGACTCCATCAAAGCTTTTCCGAGGGGGCACAGCCATAGAGTGTTGCACTACAAAGTTTCACTTCACTAGAGACATAAAATAATGGTATAAATAAGCAGAATCGCAGTGACTTTCGTGTACTCGCTGAAGTGTATCAGTTCTCCCGATTCATTAGTGAAGTACTCAACAAACATTGGCACGTGTCCGTAAAGTCGCGTTAGTGCAATGACATATATACGTCATTACACTAACGCGAGACAGTATTTAAAATATAGTTTCTTCTCTACGAACGCGGCATATTCTTTGCTCGAACTTACCTTGAGTGACAGCACCACAATCTCATCAGTTGTCTCTTGCAGAACGTAGACTAGGAAGTTGAGAAGCATTTGGTCCTGCAACACGACACAATAAGATCGAAGACGGCTTGGATCAGCTCTCACCAACTACAATACAAGACGCGTAATGTTTATGACACCGGACCATGACGCAAAACAAAACAATGCATCTACCCCGCATAGCGAGTTCCGCTGCTCTTCTTCATCCACAAGTGTCTCGTACAGCAGCAGTAAATCTTTGGTTGCTTCTAGATTTATGGAGCTCCTGCGTGGAGAGAAGTATACGTCAATCGCACCGCCGGCAGACGCAAATTCACCGAAATCCTCACATGATCGGTGTCGATCCCTTTAATCCAGTTTCAAAACCCCTGCCTCGTGCGCGTGAAGAGCTGCAAAACGCGATTCAAAACATGCCATACAAATTCTAAACGCCGACATTTTTTGTGAAAAGAGCGCGCTGCAAAGCAGCCAGTTAGTTGCTACTTTAACCTAACTTTTTCTTCTTTTGAAATTATGCATGACTGATTTTAAGAGGCTTGGCGCGTGCGTCGCATGTGAAGCTGCATCGCCTTTTCCCGTTGTGTCCATCCGTCATCGATATCCGGCGCCATGTTTTGAATGATCGGCGTAGTGTGGTAGAACCGTGGGACTGCTCGCATGATTCGGCGGTCTGAGAGTCCTCATGCATTTTCAGAGAAAACCCAACGCGGAGGTTCTACACGACTCGGACGAGCGCTCAAGTTGACTTTGCAGAACTGACGATTCAGCGAAGGGCGCAGTTTTCCTTTCACCGCAGTGGACGCACGCGCTAAGCAGGTAGGCAACGGCGCGTTTCCCTTCAAACGAGTCCGTTTTAGCGTGAACTGAGAACACGTTCAAAGTAAGCGTGTTTCACTTGGTTTTACTGTCTCTTGCGGCCGTTGTTAAGACGGCACCTTACTTCAAGTGTCGAACATACCCCTTTGTCCCGCTTCTGATGGGGCGCGTTTCAGCAAGAGGGGCCTCGAAGTTCTCGTTACGTTGGGCGCATTTGTTAAGAAGCTCAATTGTGATCTGTGTAAACAAAGGGGAAAATTATAAAAAAACAAAAGGGGATGGTTTAGATTGGCTGCGCGTCGTTTGTACTAACCGTCTCGCGCATTTAGTCTTCCAGAAACAGAGAACGCGTAGTAGTTTCAACTTGTCAGTGGTCATGACCACTGCATGCGGCCATTGTCGAAAGAAAGGGGTCACAACCGTACGGAGCCAACAGATAATGTAAGCCACGCCTACCGTGGACGTAGACGTGTAGGGCAGAGACTATCGTGACTACTTAACTTACTGGAAGTTCTTCTTCGAATGACAGTTCCAAATACATTGCAACATCGTGGGCGTTGGGTTGCGATTTCTTCCAACCTCTTTACGCTGGTCCTAGTAGTGCTGGGTCTTTGCGAATGTGAAAGTTCCATCGAGGGGGAAAAGGGATGCGACCATTGCAATGAAATGTGCTTCTTCTTTTCCTGTTCCTCAGAAGCGCAGAGAGAAGCTCTTATCATGGCGGTGACGAGTAAAGCACGTCTTGTATTGCAGAACTTACGAGAAGCGAGCAGTAATTAACCACACAGCGCTAAAATCAATTTGGAGGAGAGCTTCTGCAAGGTTCCGTTTTCATTGCAGAGCCATTCAAGTTTTTCTCTTAATTACGGTGCAAGCAAAAACACAAGCGTGGGATGCAGAAGCTTTTCAAAGGCTCTTTGTCATCTAACTGAGGCATGTGTGCTATCACCATTACATGCTACCTGCGTGTAATTACAAGGCCAAATTTTTACCCCCTGTTCCCATTGCTAACCCATGCAAGGGTGATAGTGAAATGTATACGCTTATGGTAATTCCATGATACTGGCCTTTGTAGCCATTTCCATTGCTCTGTGACATTAAACACCATCAGTAAACACACTACTTGGGCAGATGCTTAGCCATGCTGTCCAATGCTGGTCATAGTAACCACATAACTCTTGTTCAGTCTTAAACAGATGAAATACAAACAAGAAATGACGAAGTCAAATAGGCTTCACAAGTTATCACTCGAGAGTACGAAGGCTGCTGTTCAGATGGTTTTGTTATTGACAAATATTTTGAGCACACAGGATAAACAGCGCACAGGAGAAGGGTAGGTGCTGTGCCTGCCTTGTGTAACCTTTTCTTCTGTGCCTCATCATCTTTTGTGCTCTTGGGAATTTCTCAAATATGCGACAACTAGGCCCTTAAAAATTCCATATGATCTCTCACTAAGTGTGCAAGCAGAAATCATACTGCCATCAAACGTACTGGCGAAAACAAGGATGTGTCATGGTCAGCCCTGACTTGGTCATTGAAACTTCATTTGCCCATGCTTGTACATGCTTCTCATGGTCAGCTAATGACGAGAGTGCAACTGACCAACCAGAGGAATCACAGTTTGTCCTTTTGTCTCTTTGTGCCAGAATGTCGGCGAAGCGGAAGTCTCGGTATGAGACGCTGCCTTACCGTTGCCTCACGTGGCTTTTCTCCAAGATTGACGTCCTCTCTGTGAGTGTTGCTGCATTTGATTTATTTATTAAAAGCTTGCATATCTGCAAGGGGCTTACAATCATTCAGCGGTGTTTTACACGGTGTTGTATCCTATGTCGGGGCAAACATGTGTATCTTTCTTTTTATATCTGTGTGTGTGTGTGTGTGTGTGTGTGTGTGTGTGTGTGTGTGTGTTTGTTTGTTTGTTTGTTTGTTTGTGTGTGAGAAAGTAAAGTTTAAACTTGATTCATAGGCTTTTATAATTTGGTTCCTTGTAAAGAAGTAAAGAGCATATCTGGTCAAAAGAAAAAAAATTAAGTTCCTGCTACTATTAGCAAAATGTCTTATGTTTTATGGAAATGGCTATGTGGTGATGCCTCAACTACAATCATCATCCTCCTCATTTTAGTTCATGCGCCCATGCTGCGTGCAGCTGCATCAGATCAGGCAGTCGGCGTTGTGCTTCAGACCAGTATGGGATGTTGTTGTTATGGCTCCTCTGCCCTTTTCTGGGAACCTCAGCTGGCCAGAGGCTCAGAAGTCACGGCCACGAGCCCACAGTCTCAAATTTAGCAAGGCAGTTTCTCCGTTTTCATGCATTTAGATACAGCACAATCTGAGGTGACAAGTGACACAAGCCTCGTCACCTGACTTCCTGAAAACGAAGGCATTGAGTCTAAAATGGCAGCTCCTATATGACCTCAGCCTTGTTGTGTGTGGCCATGATGTACCCTGTGCCCTACCCAATTCATATGGGAAGAGGTAGTTTACAGTGCAATGAGGACACTGATCCTTTCCTCCTGGAATTTCATTTCAGCCACAAAACAGTGCCATCAATGAATTAGCTAGCACATTATCATTGCTTCTGGAATGGTCTTTTGGAAGCTGGCAGAAGTCGAAGCACTTCAAAATGGTTTGTTTGCTTGCTTGCTTGCTTGTTTGTTTGTTGTGTTTACGGTTTTAGCCACCAGATCAGATAAAAAGAAAGGTTCATGCATGGTGTCTGCATTCATCTGGTGAAACTGCTTAGGGGAGGTGCGTTGTCACATCGGAAGCCTACGTTATGTACCCAATTTAGATTAAAGGGCCCATGACACCAAAATTTCAAACCCGATATGTTTGTGTTGTTTGGTTGTCGAACATCTGAAGGCACTTGTGGCCAAGTATTAACGGCGAACGTTGTCGTTAAGATATTTTAATATGTATTTAAAGTGACCATAAATGCTCATCTGGGTTTTCGGCACCTCGCGACATCGTCACTAGTATGACGTAGATTGTGGGCCATCTGTGACGTTTCACTTTCGTAAGTTGATATCGTGACGTCACAGAGAGACACGGGCGCGCCGCGCTATGGCCTCCGAGCGTGGCCTCCAAGATCGGCTCTCGCAGCCGATCGCGGAGGCCACGCCAAAAGCCGTATTTTTCTGCTTCCTCTCCGTGTTGGTCCCTCAAGCGTACATTGTACACACGCTATGATGCAAAGCGAGTGTGGCGAGCTGGTTTGGCACTCTCGCTCTCCGCAACGTCACCGAATCTTGAGCTCAAGTGATCAGTGCATGCGCTCACTTCCGACAGCCGCCACGCTTGCCCCGTGGCGCTAGTTTCTTGCAGTTTTTGGCGCGCGTTTCGAAGCTTCATTAAAACTGAACAAAATTAACGATGCTGTGACTAATTAGACTCCTAGCTGGAGAATTTGCCACTCCATGCCGTGATTACAAGACACTGTTCTACTCATTAGAACATAAAAGTATCCAACAAAAAAATAGCTGTCATGGGCCCTTTAAGTACTTCAGTATTTAGCTTGGATGCTGCCTATTGGATTCCCTTAAAGGAATGCAAGATTCTTGACTTTGTTGGACAAAATGCAACACACTGCATGCATTTGGCAATGTGTGACCCCTCCCCTTTTTTATTTCTTTCAGTGTTGTAGCACGCCAGGTACAGTTGCCTCTTGGTGATTTCTCATTCTACAAGCTCCTGCATTGACCTGACTCAGTTTTAATAATGTTGTTACATGTATCGAAGGACATAAGTGAGCTTCCTTTTGCGAGTCAAATCAACTTGTTCATCTCACTTTATCCATTCAGTTATATTTAAGGCACCCGTAAACAGCTGTACACATTCGTAAGGGTGCACTTCGAACAAGTAGCAGTTGACCTTACCGTGCTGCAATGTAGAAATGGATTTCATGAAATGCAATACTTGGGAAATGTCTTTGTCAAATATTCAAACTCTATTTGAAAGTTCTGTTAGTCACACACTTCAAAGGATTGCTCAGCCCTATGCTTCCCTTCTGGTCCAAGTTTTAATTTTGTTTCAGTTTGTTTCAGAATAAAGGCTGTTCAGTACTCGATTTGATATTTGACAGTAGTTTTTCTTGGGTTCCTAACAACTCCTGGTGACAACACGAGTTGTCGCCTGTGAGAGACATCTTGTACAAGCTCATCTGTAATTTTACCTTTCACCTCAACACCAAGCACCGTTTTGTACATGGATGGCTTCAGTTTCTGCTACCTTCCACTGTGGCCATAATTAAATTGCACTCCGTTCAACTGGCATCTTGCATGTTTGATAAAAATTAGAAAGCTTTACTTCACTTTCACTACCTTTGCTTTGAAAGAACAGTGGGGATCAATCTCTTATAACCAATATATTTGTCTGTCTGGGAGTCCATGGTATTCTCGGAACTTTTTCCACCACCATAGTTAAAAAGAACGTAGCTTTCTTCTTTGATATTGATGTTCACTATCAGCACACCTTATGTCCACTATGGGACGAGGGCGTCTTCCAATGATCTCAATTCTGATCTGTCCAGTGCTACCTGATTCTGTTTTATGCTTGCAAATTTTAAATTTCTTCTCCCCATCCTACTCCTTATTACCCGCGGCAGCACTTTCCCTGCCTTGGTATCCATTTCGTTGCTCTGACTGTCCATTGGGTATTTGTCCTTATTATGTGACCTGCCCTTGTTCACCTCTTCCTCTGAATGTCGATTAGGATATCGGCTACCCCTGTCAGGTTCTCTGATCCGCTTGTACTGCCTTCCTGTCTTGTGGTGCCATGCCTACCATTGTTCATTTGATCGTCTGTAGTGTGAGTACTGGGCTTTTGAGCGTGATGACCAGTTGCAGAAAATGATTGAAGACCTAAACCATGAAAACATTAAAGTAGGATTAAGAATGAACATGCACAAAACAAGGGTGATGCTAGGTGGCGAAAAAAATCCACGCATATCCACGGAGTGAATGATGATGAGTGGGCGAAGCTCCGCAGGTTCATCGTAGATCGTGCTGAGTTCCGGATTAATTTAGTTAACGTGCACGCTACAAATCCTTATGGTTCAACTACGCACAAGCGAAATCTTCCACCGGCACTTCATTGCAAGTCAAGATCCAGTGCCTATATGTATATATATGGGTGGCCGGTGAACGGTTCTCCAGTGCGAGCAGTCGGTATTTTTCAATCAAGGAACTCGCTAGAAGACGCTGCCTGCGCCAACATTGTCTCTCGCGGGTGAGGGCGCGTTCTCTTTCTGTGCAAGCTGGTAGAGCGTTCATCGAAGAAAGAGCGTTTCCATAGCCAACGCGCACCTTTCGCTCTCTCTCTCTCTCTGTCGCCCTCTCTCACACAAGGCAGCAGATGGAAGAGTGAGAGCTCGTGCACCGGGAGGCATGCGCCTCCCACATGCACCCTCCTAGTAGCGCGTTCCTAGTAGGTAACGCGCTACTACAACGGACGGACAGACCCAAACCTTAAGGAGCTTCGCCCCTAAAACGAGTTTGTGATTGGCAAATGCAGAAAATGAACTTTACCCTAGAATCTGTGAAAGAGCACATAGGCCAATGACTAACAAAGGAGCCTAACCATGTTAAAGAGGTTCATCAAAGAACAAGAATAGGCTGGTGCATATATGTCTGGCATTCCCTACTCGTGGCTATTAAAGGGTCCCTGAAACGTTTTTTTGACATTGCGTCACTGATTAGGCAACACAATTGCGAAATCATTCACACCATAAATAAAGCGAAGCACAATGCGCTAAGGCAGCTATGGGCTTATTTCTGTCGCCTTCCTCCTTACCACTGCTGTTCCTCCTCAACTCGATCTGCTGCGGAGTGCGCGCTAGCGACGACAGCGCCTCCCGCGTCAGCCGCTCTGCCGAGCCTCCCGTAGTGACATAGCGCCCCGATATCCTCACTGAGGTCGCCCGCCTCAGCAGTGCTAGCCCTCTGTAATAGAGCGCCGGCGACTCGTGTGACGCCGCCAGATGCCGCGATGATACCGTTGGCTGAAACGAAGGAGTACGTTGTAGAAGCACGTTGTTCGCAGCTAGGTTTTGAAAATTACGCGCACGTCACTTGGGTCGGGGCCAATCAGCGACCTCCCATTCGATCGCTCGATGGCGGGGGCGTTTGAAAACGCTTTTTGGCGAGCCGCTGCGACCTTTTGCGATACGCGTGTTCAAAACCTTATTGTAAATTACACACTTTACGCACAGAGCTAAAATCTGTCCTGTAATGGTCCTAGTGACCCGCTCTACCGGATCACCATGTTTGCACAAGATCGTCAAAACCGTTTCAGGGTCCCTTTAACTTGCCTCTGTCCTTAATGCAGTAGAAGTTCACGTTTGGTATAGTTGGACATTTTCACTATTCAAACGCATTCGGCTTATAAATTATGACTCTAGTGTGAGGGATGGGCCAGCTTGGTTCATCCAGCAAGGGTGCCCGGAGAAGCATGCTTGTTGGTTTTTCTTGCTGTCAGTGTAGTTGCCATCATTCCAAAATGTGCCTTGGCAGTGAAAGTTTGAGTTATTTGGCCTTATTGTACCTGCTCCACAGCCGTCAACATCGACAGAGTCTGCTTCCCGGAGGACCCCTTCTGTCAACTTTGGCAGTGTCAGTCGACTGCAGTCGCCTGTGCCCAGGAGGGAAGGAGTCATGCTCAGGTGAGGTGGCCACCTTTGTTTAAAATCTTTGTGTAACATCTCTTATCTGTTCTTTAACCGGGCTTGTGTCTGTCATCACATAGCATACCTGCCCGGGAGACTTCCGGATTTTGACCGTTTCTGCCGGTAGTACGCGGAGCAGGAAAATCCGCTGTAAGTGGAGAGCATGGCACGTAAAAGCCATCTACCGATGTCTCTCAAGATAGCATGCGCAACTATCCCTCTCCCACCGGTGCCCCTTGTGGTCCTTCACCTGCTGAAAGACGGGCTGGGCATTTCCTCTTTGCTTGAGAAGCAAGCAACGACAGGCCTTGCACGCGGAGCAATGTTATTGCATGTGCCCTTCATCTCTGCTTCAGCTGCATTCGTTCTCTATGCTCGGGTGTAGAACATACAATATGTAAGCAATGTTATCGACTTGGACTTTGTACAGAACAACGGCAACCGCAAAAACATGCTGACAGTGTCCATATAATTGCTATCACAATAACACCCCTCCTCGTTGATTGAATCTCCCAGATTCCGTCTCTCCAAACTTGGAAGGTATGACATAGAGATGGGGTCAAAGTGCATTTCAGTGAAGCTGAAATGCGAAAACACCCTTTTAAATAAATCTGGGTACATGTTAAAGGACGTGAGTTGGTTGAAATAGACCCAGAATGTCCCACTATAATGCACCTCATTACAGGCTTGGCTCATAATACCTCAGAATATTTTAAAATAAGGAAATAATAGACTATTCCTTTTTGTTCATACACCTTTAAATCAGTGTATACACCAGCGTCTGAAAAAGGCTGTGATGAATTTCAACAGAGAACAGGGCACTAAAGTGAAACATCAAAATGGTTTACACTGTTACGGTTCGGGAACTCTGTTGTTGCTAATTTTGTCATCTTACGTTCAATATTAGAAGAGAAAATCAAGGCCAAAGTTTAATCTTTGAATCCCACGTCGAAACATTGAGGAAATTGCGTCACGAACGTCGTTTCCCTATTTTTTTTTTTTTTTTTTTGTATTGCCTGATTGGCTCAGTCGAATTGTTTGAAACAAACCATGTTAAGCCTCTGGACTCCTTAGAAAACTATATATATCTCTTTTACCCATAAACATTTATGTAAGCCTTAGTAGATACCGTAAAAGATTTTGAGATCACGTGTACTAGTGTGAAAATCTCCAAGCGGGCGTTGCCACTTGTATTTTCTTTTTGCACATCTTCTACCCTACCAAGCCTCTTTTCCACATGAGAGTAGTGCGGTTAGTGTAGTGAAAAGGTGGTTTAATGATAAGAGAAAAATTGCTTTTTGCTTTAGTTCCCTTTTAAAGGTAATTTATTTGAATTTTAATACCAGCAAAGGGCATGTGGCTACCTTCTTCCAGACCTTTTACAATACCCTCAACATTACGTCGCATCAGAGGCCAAAAGAGTGTTTATGGCAATAAAAATTACGTTTTTGGGGAGGCCTTCGCCATGATCAGGCAGTAGACAACACATATCGGGTTGCTGTCGTCACCACTTTAGTAGTGCATGTGATGTTAACATCACTCGATAGTTGTCTGTGTCATCGCTCCAGAGTTTCCCATTCTCTGGCGGGATTTTCGAAATTGTGGACTGCGCCACATAAATTGTATAATATTAAATTATCAATATTGCGGCATAATCGTGCAAATGCCAGCCATTACTGTGGTCCCTGTTGACCGGCCTTTTACGAAAGATAACAAAGTTATCATGGAAGATTTTGGTGTCTACACTTCTTTAATCCTCCTCGTCAGTCATTCTGTCAATTGTTAGGGTGGGTAGTTGGCCAGAACATTATGACTTTTTACTATTTGCCTGAAAAGCTGTTCACTCAACAATGTTGAATAGGTGGATTGAACATTCATCCGTGCTCAACAGGTGCTACAGAAGCAACTCTAGCGTCAAGGGGAGCGGCCTGCGGCCCGTGGGGCCGTGCGGGTCGCGGGCGAGCAGCGACACAGCCAGCCGTCAATGCAGCCCCATCCCCGAGAGCGTGGAGAGTGACATCTCGCTCCTCAAGGAGGAGGTGGCGTCCCTCAGGAAACAGTTCGAGGAGCTGGTCACCTCGCAGAAAGGCAAGCAGGAAGGGAATGAGAGTGGCAATGTTGGCTCATTGGTACTGCACACAAAAACGGTCGAGTTTTACCAGGTCCAAGATGCGTGAGCACGAAAGGGCACGCGGAACTGTATGTGTGTTTCTGAACGTGATTTCTCTTGTCACTGGGTCTTGATTGCATCACAAGTACATTACATTAGCTTGATTCACCCGAACCAGTTCACAGTGAGGCACGTGAAGTTCAGAACTTGTGTAGCTTGAGTTCAAAGGCTCGGGCACAGTGTGGCATCGGAGAAATGAATGGCAGTGTGCCAGTTCAGCGCAGACCTTGCTTTCATGCACTTAATACGCTCGGTCTACCCAAGTTTGATAGGTTGTGGGGCACAAGCATGGTGTGTTTCTGAGGTATTGTAAGGATGCTCTAGATTGCATAGATACAGAATATACATATAAATGGCCTTCAAACAACACCTACACCCATGCGTCCCCGCTGCAGTTTTACCCTGTATGTGCACACACTTGCGCAAAAGCAGCAGAGAATGGACAGAAAAATAGATGAACCGGCGCTGCACCTCACCTTCACATTTTGAAGTGAACGTTGTCGTTCAGAGAATGTCATTGTTCATCATCATCATCATCATCAGCATATTTAGGTCCACTGCAGGACGAAGGCCTCTCCCATCGATTTCCACTCCGGAAATCGGAACTACGGAGTCGGCTGTAGAAATGACCGTGGGGATATGCTCGTGCAATTTGCCGAAAGAAACCGACTCCGAATAATGAACACGTTTTTCAAGAAACACAAGAATAGGAAGTGGACGTGGAAAAGCCCTAACGGGGAAACAAAGAATGAAATCGACTTTATAATGTGCGAACAACCAGGTATAATTCAAGACACAGAAGTAGTGGGGAAGATAAAATGCAGCGATCACAGATTAGTAAGAGCAAAGATTGTACTCAACCTAAAGAAAACAAGAACTAAATTATTCACTAGAAAAAAATGTAATCTAGAGGTAATCAGATCGAAGAACGAAGAATTTAAAGTCGCCCTAAGCAACAAGTTCGAGGCCTTAGGCGAAAAAGGTGACGATGTAGAAGAAATAAACAAAACTCTAACGAAAACAATCCTTGAAACAGCGATAGAACTCGGGGGCAAAACAACAAAGCAAACAACAAATAAGCTGTCCCAATCTACCAAGGACTTAATAAAAAAACGTCAACAAATGAAAGTAACTTCGCCCATAGATAAGATTGAATTCGCAGAACTATCAAAGTTGATCAGTAAAGCCAGGCAAAGAGATATAAGAAACTTTAACACGAGAGAAATAGAGAAAGCAGTAGAAAAAGGCACCAGCATTAAATCGGTCAAAAAGAAACTGCACTTAGGACAAAATAAAATGCATGCGCTAAAAGATAAACAAGGTAACGTTATCAATAATTTCAACGAAATAGTAAAGGTAGCAGAAGATTTCTACTCGGAACTGTACAGCTCTCAGACAGACCATACAACCTTAAAAGAAATAGAATCAGAGGAAGATACTGAAATTCCATGTATAACCACTGACGAAGCCAAAAAAGCTGCTAAAGGCATGGCCTGCGGTAAAGCAGCCGGTGAAGATGGTATAACAGCCGACTTGATCAAAGATGGAGGAGATGTTGTACTTGAAAAACTTGCATCGCTCTTCACGAAATGTGTCAAGACATGTAGTATACCGCGCAGTTGGAAAAATGCTAATATAATCCTTATCCACAAGAAAGGTGACATAAAGGAGTTAAAGAATTACAGACCAATTAGCCTACTCCCAGTAATATACAAGCTATTTACAAAAGTAATTTCTACAAGGATAAGAGAAACCCTCGACTTTAACCAACCGAGAGAACAAGCTGGTTTTAGGAAAGGTTACTCGACAATGGACCACAGCCACGCTATCAACCTAGTAATTGAGAAGTACGCCGAATATAACAAACCTCTTTATATGGCGTTTATCGACTACGAGAAAGCATTTGACTCCATAGAAATACAAGCAGTTATAGAAGCTCTACGACGACAAGGGGTACCTGGCGTATACGTGAAAATCATAAACAACATATACAAAGATTGCACAGCCACACTACTCCTACATGAGAAAAGCAGAGAAATCCCGATTGAGAGAGGTGTGAGACAGGGAGATACGATATCCCCAATGCTATTCACTGCATGTTTAGAGGAAATCTTTAAACGTCTAGACTGGGAAGAAAAGGGCATTCGAATAGATGGAGAATATCTCAGCAATTTAAGATTTGCAGACGACATTGTACTCTTTAGCAATGATGGAGACGAACTACAAAACATGATTAATGACCTAAACAGGGAAAGTATTAAAATTGGGTTAAAAATGAATAGGCAAAAGACCAAAGTTATGCTCAATAGCCTAGCTAAGGAACAGGAATTTACAATCGACAATGAACCCTTACAATGTGTAAACGAATATGTATACCTGGGACAGTTAATAACAGGAACTCCCAACCACGAAAAAGAAATTCTCCGTAGAATAAGGATGGGCTGGAGCGCATTCGGAAGGAATTACGAAATCATGACTGGAAACTTACCGCTCTCACTAAAGCGCAAAATATTCAATCACTGTATCCTCCCAGTACTAACGTACGGTGCAGAAACGTAGAGGATAACTAAAAGACTAGAGATGAAACTAAGGAGCGCGCAACGTGCAATGGAAAGAAAAATGATAGGGGTAACGCTAAGAGATAAAAAACGAGCGGAATGGATCAGAGAACAGACAGGAGTAGCCGATATTATTATATCAATTAAAAGAAAGAAGTGGACCTGGGCAGGACATGTCATGAGGAGAACAGATAACAGAGAGACAGTAAGAACAACGGAATGGATACCAAGAGTGGGAAAACGCAACAGAGGCAGGCAAAGGGTTAGATGGAGCGATGAAATTAAAAAGTTTGCGGGCGTAAAGTGGAATCAACTCGCTCAGGAGAGGGTGGAGTGGAATTGTTACACCACTGTAACAAATGGCAAGGTGCTCCTCGTGAACTGGAACATCTTCTGCAGGCAAATGAAAAGCCCCTGCCTACCGTATTTACTCGCATAATGGTCGCACTCGCGTAATGATCGCACCCCTAAATTTTGTCGTCAAAATTCGATTTCTTTTTTTCCCCCGCGTAATGATCGCACCCCGAACTTGCCGCACCGATATGTCGTGTGCCAAGTCCAGCTAACGATCATCATGTTTACCATCTGTCGAACGTTACGCAAATAACTCAAGACTCACCACGTGAACAGCACGCACCAAGCAGATGCCCAATTTTAGCACGCCCTTGGCGGAAACGTGCCGTATGAGGATAGCAGTAAAGACAAATGCCGTAGTTTTCACCACGCCAACGGCTTCAAGAAGACAGGCATATCTAACGCGCTCGACGGAACGGAGGACAACCTTCTGTGGGACTGCTATGACACTGCCGGTTCCGACAGGGAATTGAGCGGCGACAACACTGACGCCGGTGACGCTTCAGACTCTGAATGAAAGTTAGGGGGTCAGTGAATGAAAAAAATTAAGGGGCAATATGCAATGCATGTTGTTCCTGCGCAATGTGTGCGTTTATTACAAAGGGGCAAGCCTTACTCTACTTTTATTTTTGGCGACGTACATGATAGCTGTCGTAAGAATTCTGATACGCGACGTGTTTGCGTTCTCGGTGCTCAAAATATTATTTCGCGGAAAATTTACCCCGCGTAATGATTGCACCCCGAAATTTGCATCAATCTTTTTGAAAAAAAGTGCGATCATTATGCGAGTAAATACGGTATTGCTTCCGGTTAGCTTTCGCTAGTGAAATGTCACTTGCTGCGCTCACATTTCACTGAATGGTGGTATTTAACAACAGGAAATTTATGGTAAAGGAGTCTAGCTGGTTTTCTACAACTGCTTTCTGCAGCATCCTATGTGTTTCCTTGATACTGAGCATACAGAAGCGTGTTGTGGCATCTCACTTTTGACGCTCTGGAAGTTTTGGTGTTCTCACCTGACTTATACCTCAGTTAACGGAGTACTGACACGAATTTTTGACATTCTCGTATTATTGCTGTAAATGAAAGCACTGGCGTGGAGAACCCCAAAAACAGTATCATGGTGCCTCGCAAGGCAGTCAATATATTTTTAATACGGCTTCCTTAAAAGCCCACTTTTTGTTTCGATTTCGGGGGGGGGTTCCTAGTGACGTATCAACATAGTCGGACGTACGTCTGAATCACGTAGGGACACGTAGGGAGACTGTGCTCATACGTCATCGTAGTATCCATTGTGCTGGGGCTGGCTTGCAGCGCTGGGCGACAAAAACTTTAAAACCAAACTAAAATATTTTGTACGTGTTTCCTGGCTTTTGTATGCGGAGGTAATTAACAATACATGACTAGAAAATGAAAAATGTACAGGGTCGTCCACTCTTAGGGTGAACACGACGCAACGTGGCTTCCTTTTTTGGAACTCGAGTGCTTGCGACGTGGGCACACATCGAAGCTAATAATGTGCAGGTGCACAGAGTGATCCAAGCCCCTCTATGCCTGCACTAGATTAGCGTCGACGCGCAGTCCCATCGCGAGCGCTGGCGTTCTAAAGAAGGCAGCCACGCTGCGCCGTGTTCACCCTAAGAGTGGACGACCCTGTACATCTCAAGCCGCCGCAAAATCGTGTCAGTAATCCTTTAACTGTGCCAGTATACGCGCAAGACAGGCATGAACAACATGTTTTTCTTTCAAGTAAAGGGACACTAAACGAGATACTCAATCAGTCAACCCCGATAAATTATTCTTTGAGTATACTGTTGTTGTTGATGTTGCCATCCTAGGTTTCATATTGGGAGAGCACTTGAAGCTCGAAGTTCTGAAGTACACTCCAAAACTCCAGCATGTAAATGTTGGTCTTACGTGACAGATTTGAGTCTTTCATTTCTTTTTATGACATTAGCTGAATGAAATTTTCTTAGACTTCTCGTGTTCAATATTTGAATTTTAGAAGACAATGCAGTTCATCCTTTTTGGTAAGAATCAGCCAAACCTTGTTAAGGGGGGACGCGGCCTTTGAAAGTCGAAAAATCGCGGCAAATGCGATTTTTGGAAAACCGCATATTTGGGCTCAGTGTATAATAAACTACCTATTCTGTAAATATCAGCGCCTAATTCAACGTAAAATCACCCCAAATCACGTATATCGCGAGCCGCGGCACCCTCCGCGGCACCAAACACGCGCCAAAACATCCAACTTCGAGCGAGCGCCGTTTTCGCACCATTCAACCTACGGCCGCCATTTTGGTTTTGTTTTGTTCGTAAATTCCTGCGCTTTTTTCTTCCACCATCGGCGGGAGTGGTGGTGGCGTGGTCAAAGCCCGATTCACTTATGATTGGGAGCTCGCGGGGGCTTTCGAGTTTCCCGCGGCTCACACGCGAAGCCGCGATTGGGCTAAGCGCGCGCTCCTCGACGAAGTGGGGGAACGCGCGACTGCCATTGGCTGCTGCGCGCGATGACGCGCCGTTCTCCTCCGGCGGTCGCTCCCTGCGTCGTCTGCTGCGGCTAGGCCTAGCGCCTGTTCCGTTGCTGTCGCCGTGCGGCTGGCCATAGTTTTCCGCTTCGCTTTTTGTTATCGCGCGTGGTACTTTCTGAAGTCGCCTCCCCGCTACTATCTTATCTCTCGCTACACGTGTTCGGCCGTTCCGTGCGCTGACGCCTTACGTAAAGGCTGATTCCACGGGGCAGCGTGCTACCCACAACCACGACTAGCCTTATCATGCCGAAGTTGCTTTTATTTATCAGCGCAAGGCGACTGCAGCGATGTTTCCAACTCCCATGTATTATGCGCCATTGATAGATAAGGCGTAGTTGCCGAGGTTGAAGCGCGTCTAGCATCTCGAATCGGCATCGGCGATCGCAACCCGTTTATGGATAATGCCGGAAAACAAAACCAGGAGAATCGGAAAAGAATAGCAGTGCAGAAAAATGACGCTTTGTTACCCTTCAGCGTTATTTTAGACACAGAAATGTGCTCGTAACTTTAAAAGCACGTTTTCTCAAAATGACCTTTTTGGCCAGTGAGGCTGTTTAGTCGGGTGATATCTCTGGAACCGTTCATCTGATTTCGATCAGTTTTATTTTATTGTGTACCTTAATAAATTGCCCACACAAAGACAAAGCCGCTTTTTAAGTTTATTGTGTCTGTAATTTGTAATAATTAATTCAAATTTCATTGATAAAAGCCAAATGGCAAACACTAAATCCAGTGCTCTGCTAAAAATTTTCAGCAAGGAAATTTAAAAAAAGAGCTCTGTCTTAGTGTAGAGCACCCATCCAGGAATCATCATAGTAAATTTCACAGTGCTAGCACATTTACCAAATTCACCAGAGCCTGACTAAGCAACCCATGTGGACTATCCTGATAAATGGCTGTAACTTGGAAACCAGTGGACATAAATGCATGAAATTTTGTGGTTATTCAAATGGCTTTGCTATCAGCCTACCCTGAAAATTTCATTAGGATATCTCGACAAACAAAAAAGTTGACCTTCCAAGGTAGCCTCCCCCCTTAAGGCAAAGCCTGTATGATAAGAAAAATCAAGTAGTTATATGTGATAATTGGTTGTAATCATATATTCAAAACACTCTTTTAATGGCAACAGTATTCATCACTTTGTTATAACAGATAACTTGTTATGGTAATATTTGTTATATTGAAGTTTTATTGTACCTAGACCCTGACGTATGCTGTCATAGTCTTACATCACAGGAAGTTGGTACTGGAACTTAAAGGGGATGTTGCCACCTGCATTTCCTTTCTCTTTTTCTTTCGCACTTGCTTGCTTACCAAGCATTATCTTGCGGTGAGACTGGTGCATTTAGTGTTGGAAGGGTAATACAAAATGACACAAGCACAAATGTTTAAGTGTCCCTTTCAACCCACCAAGTCATGCTGTCAATCGTCTGGCTTTCCAGATGCTGAGCTGCGCAGGAGCTGCTCATCTGTTTGTGCTGTCGATGGAGCTTCTGTGCCACCCCCACCGCCGCCTCCTCCACCCCCACCGCCGCCACCTCCCAGTTTGTTTGCACCTGTCCAAAAGGTTGTCCGCAAGGTATGTACGAAAGCAGCTTTTAAGTTCCGCCTATACAAGGACAAGGAACGTCTTTAAAGGGCCCCTCACTGGGTAACGCAGCGAATTTTAGTTATACAGTGGCAGTTGTTCCGGGCACAGTACAGAGCGTTCTGCCGGAAGAATTTTGGAAATTGGTTCATTACAAGCAATGGAAAAAATATTTTGTAGCAGCGCGCGTGTGATAAAAAGGAATGATGTGAGCAGGAAAGCTCCACATCCTTGCTGCTTGGCCTGTCTAGCCTTTGCAAGCCAGATTCCTTCCCTTTGTCTTCTTGCACTGGAGCACAGGGGTCACGCAATGAATCTGTGTTGTGGGCATTTGTTAGGGTCTTCTTTGTCATCTGTAAGTGATCATAATTATGTCGGGCTCACATGGGGTGCTTCATCGTTTGTGGGGTTTCTTCTTGATTGCGAAGCTGTACATTGGGCGTGGTCAGTTCGCCGTGCCTTGGAGGCGTAGTAAATATCAAAGTAGCTGGGACTTCACAGTCTCATTACATCATGCCTTCTTCACGATACGTGTGCATGGCGCTGTAGGTGCCTGCACTCGCGGCCGCCATCCTCTTCTCATTTGAGACGGACGCGCACGGGAGGAGAGTGAGCGGGCAGAAAGTGTTTTCCATTTGAAATTTGAAGTGCTTCTGCAGCACTTAGCGATGTAACTCATGTCAGACACGATCAGGAGCATGCAGTGTATGCATTCCACTTGTAAGCTCATAATGGCCAGACCTGGTGAGGAGCCCTTTAACACTTTTTATTATGGTTGAACCTCGATGTATTGAATTAATTGCCCATATCGAACTCTTTCCATGTCATGTCAAAAATCACATGCATTTCTAATCTGAAATTTCAAACGCTGTCGGGTGGAAAGTGGATGTCTAACTCCACAACCTTGAACATGTATGCCCCGTTGACCGTTGACAGGCGGCGGGCTTTCCTGCAAGACAGCTTCACTGCAGTAACATCAGGCAGGCTTTTCTACAACGCCATTAAAGATTTCAGTCATGCAGTTGGGTGTTCCCAACTGCTAAGCAACAGCATGCATGCCTGCGTCAGCTGCATAGAAGGCACCATTTGAATGTAATGGACTGCACTTGCATTGGATCGGTTAGTTCGAGAGCGAGCTGCATTTCATGCACTCACTCCTCATCGGCACCGCTGCTTGTAGGCTAATCGGTGCTCGTAGGAACTCCAGGCTTTGTTGTCATTGTGCCTGATGTTATCTTTTAAAAGCATGTTCCACTGTGCGAGATGGTGTAGAAACTATCATAATCCCCACATTGTTTGTTACATTGAGGTTCAACTGCAACTGGCTCTATAGAAGGAGAAACATGGTTCAAGCGGCGCAAATACTACCCCTCTGGACGTCTTTTGGAGGCTTGAAATATCTCCTGGCTGCTGGTGAAGTCACAAAGGCCACTTTACACCTGTGTAGGAGAGGAGAACGAGGGAGAGTTGCGCATGCGCAGTATGGGTGCAGACACCGCAGAACGGACACTGCCCCGAGCATAAGATGCTCTCGCATCTAAAAAAAATACAGGCCCCGAGACCTTACCGTTGGCGGACGATCACCAACAATCGGCGCATTCCAGAATGACAACTAATTCCGCACACACAGTGCAACAGAGTGTTTTATTTGCATGAAAAAAAAAATCGCTTATCTTGGCCTGCTTCTTCGTCTTCAAAATGAAGCTGAAGACGCTGGCCTCGATCTTATCGAGGCTGTCCAGGCATGACAGCCCGGTTTTTTCCATGTCGCCGCAACAACGGTGAATCAAGCTGAACGCTGTTGCCACTTCAGCAGCAACAAGGCGCTCAGAGTGCTCCGTGGTATCCCGACGTCGTCCGCCACCGTCGAACTTTTTTCGCCCGCCTCAACACACTGTATGGCTTTCAATTTCGTCACAAAGTCAAGGTTCTTGCGCTTCTCATGCTGGCCATTGCTACATGAGAAGTCGAAAATTCAAGCAAAACTCACAAAACAGTAACAAAAAAAAGAGAAGGCGAAAGGACAGGGCCGCCGGCTCCTCCTTTCCTGCTCTCCGAGCTGACAGTAACGCTGAGAAAGCATGAGAAAGAGAGAGAGGAAAGAAAAGCCATTCTGCATGTTGGAGAATGCGCCCAACAGGAATACAGTCCAAGCCCTCTCACCGTCGCGTTTTTCAACGTTTCGGGTGTTGGCGAAGGCATGGTGCCGCAAAGTGGCGAAGGTCGCGGGGCGCAGAGAGTGCTGAAGCACGCCTTCGAGCTCGCGCAGCATTCGATTCAATTCAACGTGCGAATTCAACATGCAATTCAACATGCGAATTTCTATACTTTTACAAAGGATTTTCAAGGGGATAATTTACGAGTTCGATATAGCCGAAAATTCGAGATATGCGGGTTCGATATATGGGTGTTCGACTGTACAGGTTTTGAGTGTTATAAAACCTAGGTATGTTGCAATGAAATCTTTGCTACAGTAGTAGATGCTACTAGAACTGTCGTTGCAGAACTGTAGAGGTAGCACGCAAATGGATGTTTATTAATTGTAAGCATTCACACTACACTCAAGCATCTGCCCCTGGTCAGCTAACAAATCAGCTGGATCACAGACTTGAATTTAATTGTCAGAGTGCTGAAAGGTGCCAGAAGTCAGTCACCTTTATACGTTACATCTGTGGGAGTCATTTTCTTAACGTATAAAGTCATCCTTACACATTCAGACAGTGGAAGTGCCACAGTGCCTTCAGAATGGTTAGGTGTGGATGAGTTGTTTCGTTGGTTGGAGACTGCGTAATAACATTGGCATACTTTTCCATGTTCGCTTTCCACCCTGTGTGGCAAACGAAAGTGTTCCAGTTAAATCGTCACCATGCTGCTTCGAGCATTCTTCTGTGCTTTTACTATGCAGCAACGTCCCCGGGACCCATGTACAGAACAGGCGGCAAAGTCTCACGAGGCGATGCTCGCAGAGGTCCTCAAGGGGCTTGGCACTGTCAAGCTAAAGAAGGTTGAAAAGTGAGAGAACTGATACCACCTTTAGTATTGTTGTGTCTCATATGTGTTTGTCTGCATGACGTGATGTGACCCTAGAGATGTGCTTCAACATTGTTGTCTGATATGTGTTTGACTGATTGATGTGATGCAACTTGAGAGACGCGCATCTTGGTAACCTAGAATACAGTGATTTCTTTGGATTTGAAAAGAATGGGTGTGCCGTGCAACGTGACATCCTACAGCTTTTTATATAAACAACTGCCCTAATCTTGCTTATTGGAAAGCTAAGTAACAAAAATTTTTTTAGTCTTTTCAGTGTAACTGGAGGAATGACAAGGTATTTTGATGTAGAGCTCATCCTGAAGGACGACAAGTGCCTTACCATAGTAGAATTTTTATAAAATGCCTGCATTGTTTAAAAAGATTCCCTGCATCTGCTTCACATGGCCATGCTAAGCATACTGTATTGTTCTCCACTACCGAGCCTTGAACATGGTTTGTCCGTACTCAATGCGTTCGCAGGTCACCAAGTGGCACTCCTCTGCGGAAGTGTGGAGAATCGGAATCAGACACAGATCCGGCTGGCATGCTGGCTAGGGCACTGAAGAAGCGCTTTGTCCATATCCACCCTCCAGAGAGCTCAGACGACTCGGCCGCAGAGGCGTGGAGTCCGTCCTCACCAGATGTACAGGTCAAGCGCAGGGTCGGTGTGGGAACAATTTCAGTTGCTTCTAAATTTTCAACCAACCAAACCTCACCAGTGTGCCTTCTGCTCGTGCTGTGGTTATCTTTATTATTATTATTATTATTATTGTTAAGGTTGTACAAATATTCGGACTTTCGAATATTTTTTACATAGTGTTTGCTATTCGATTCACATGGAAATTTTACTATTCGAAGTTTGTGAGTGTCAAGGTTCCATGACATTTGACAAGTGGATCATTCCCGCATGTACACTTTGCTGCATAACACTTGTGTACTTCAGCAAAGTTAACCTTTACGTGCTGCGGTGAAGCTCCCATTTGCGTGCTGCCACGACGTTAGCTCATGCCTCTGAATAGTAGTTCTGTGGACGGTTCTTTAAGACTCGACTGCTCTTTTTTCTAGGAATGACATTGTGTGAGTAAGGGAAGCATATGCTTTTTGTTTTCTTCTTCTTTTGCCCACATTTAACAGCACAATTGTCTGTAGTTTACAGGGAATTATTAAAAAGATATTTGAGCTTTATTTGAAGAACATTCAGTTAATTTACACTTCAACATTAATATTTGAATTCACTTTGCACTCATAATCTTGCTATTCAGTTATTTATTTATTTTCACTGTAACTATTAATGTATTGAGGCAGAATCTCCAGTATCATTACCGAGCCAGGATAGTGTTAAGGATTCTTGTGGCGGTTGTCATGCTAGTGCTGAGGTGTCAGCAACGTCACGAGTCACTGCCGACCTGTGATTTGACATGCAACGTGGCTGCTACTTTGCACTGTGGCCTGGACAATTCATCTTCACCGCACTTAGCATGCAAAATAAATGAGGTAGGTACCAGTAAGGTGTTCGTAAATGGGGCTGGTTCACGTCTGTACCACATAACAGAACAGCAAAAATTCCTTCCAGAACAGGACAAATTTTTCGGCAACTAAGAGGCTTTCATTTCTGAGAAATCACTATGGGTTTCCTTGTGGCTTTGTGCTACAAACGGGTGGATACTAATTTTCCCTTTCGTAGCTGTTACTCCACCTTGCGGATTTCTGCGGAACTGATTCACAGCTCTGCTGCAACAGAGCTACAGTCAAACCTGATTACAACACATCCAGCGTTGGCACCGAAGTAGCATTTTAAACCTAATAATTCACTATAGATGTATATTTGTAGCACCATTTCAATGGTAGAACTATAGTTATTTGATATAATCGATTATTCATTATATTCAGCTAGTTTTAATCAATGTTTGACTGCATGTTCGCTGGAGCTTTCATCGCAGGTCGGGCATGATCTCTATGTTCAAAAAGTGCTGATCCCTTTACGGGATGTTGGAATGTGGTCTTCGGTCAATCTGTTTGAACGTCCACTACAGTAACATGGTGGTTACATTGCTGACCCAAAAGGATGTGGGTTCAATCCTAGCAATCACATTTTCGAACGAGGCGAGAATGCTAGAGACATGTAGTGTGAATTTACGGCGCACATTAAAGAACCACGAGGTGGTCAAAGTTCCTCGATCACTCCACTACTGTACTCCTCATAATCATTTTATGGTTTTTGCACTTAAGACCCATCAGTTATTATTGTTTTTATCGGTCAGTTTGAAGGCATTGGTGCCTACTCACACTCATTAAAAGCTGTATGCCATTGCGGGCTGTGATGTCTTGACACAGAATGCCCTTTTCACATCTGCGCAGACAACTGGGAGTAGACGGCTCTCCAGCCGTCGTAACCTGGAGATGTCCACAGTGGCTTCACCAATGCAAGAGGTTGGTGCATGAAACCGACGGGGCCTTCGGCTAGGTACTGCAAGTGGAAAGTTCTGGCTGCGTTCCTGGCCAGCATCTTGGCGTGCGTCTTCTTGCTAGTCTTGAGGACTGACAACAGGCCATCTGTGCACAAGTTTTAGTTGTTGCAAACATTGTGACTTGATCTTGGTCATCTTGTACAGCCAGATACATGGCATTTGTGTGTTTTTGCCAGCGGAGGAGTTGCAACATTCTTCAGATGGTGTTAGTGATCCTACATGTGCCGGGGAGTACCCATTCTTGTGCGTGGGAAATAAAAAAAAAAAAAGAGCGATGCTTCATAAATCGTGTATCATGTACAAGTGTACATACTAGCACTCTGCCAAAATGTACATACTCAGTTGTCTGCAGAGTTTGTTTGCTCGTTCTTTTTTTTTTTTTTTCGTTTTTTTTTTTGTCAGTGGTCCTCTTAAATTTACTTATGTGTGTGCTTGTGTTGCCAGTTTTAGTGATTTATGATTTATTGATTCTTATGCCTGAAACAATAAAAACGCATTCCTCAAAGCCAAGAGCGTCTCTTACATTCACAAGTACCGCGCTGTGGCGCGTTTGTTTAATTCACGCGGCCGGGCCTCCTTATTGACCCGCTAATAAGGCTTTAGAGTAAAATAATGCTGCGTTCCGGTGTGATTTATATATAGGTAGGCGCGCCGTAAGTAAATTACTTCGATCTCGCGTTAAGACCAGTTTAAGAAGCTTTTTCTCTAGTTTTTAAAAGCCATTTCGGTCAGGCCTGCACCATTACGCGGGTCGCCAGTGGCGGCTTATAAAAGTGGCAATGCGGTACCTGTTGAACGTGTAGGTCCGGATCCCATGAGTTACCCCCCAGTAATGTTCAGTTGTCAGTAAATAGGAAACTATTGATTCATAACTCGATGGGAGTATTTGACCTCACACTTTTGCATTTTTTTTTTTTTTTTTTCAATTCCCTCTCATTTCTAAACAAATATGTTAGACTCATTTTGGCCCAACGTATCGCGCCTGTGCCTGTAATTTACGTTTTGCGAGTGGCTTGACCAAAGTAGAGGCCTGCGATTAAGTATAGGTTATTTACGTCGCGATTGACGATAACAAAACCATGTAACAAATAGAAGCAGTGCGAAATAAACCAATACGGGAAAGAAGACGAACGCGACAGGACTAGCGCTAACTGTCAATTGAAAGTTTATTGAAAGTACATAATCAGCTTTTCATCGGTGCACTTTCAGTCGACTTTAGTAGTCTCCGCAGGCACTGGGAATATGTAAAGGTGGTGTACTTTCAATAAACTTTGAAAGCGCCGGAAACGACTGGAGAAACTGAAAGTTCCTTGTGACCGCAGCGTTTCGAACATTACGATATGTCTCCACCCCCGAAATTCCCTGCAATATTGCGAAGATTCCCTTTTTCCCCTTCGTCCAAAATGACGGTAAAAAATTCCCTGAAAAGGGGAAAATTCCCTGCACGGAACATCACTGGACGGAATGCGCTACGCGCGTGCACGTGATGTAAAATGAAAAATTTAGAGGCAAATGAAAGCAACCCGCATTAAGGAATGATGGCAATGCGTCCGTCTCGGCATACGCGGCGGGTCCAATGAACTCAGTCCGCCGTACAATCTGCAGGAGGTCTTTCTTCGTAATGAGCACAGTCGAGTGAATGATGGCACTGACGGCGTGATCGAATCGCAGCCGCGCCGGCTGCATCTCTACGAGGCGAATGTAGTCGCTGAGGTCCGTGTACTGTGATGTGCACCTACATCACAGTACAATATGCCGTGGTTATAACCATGGCCTATTAATTACCCCAGGTGGTCGAAATTTCAGGAGCCCGCCACTACGGCGTCTCTCGATCCTCCAGAAATCATTAGCGAATGGCCGTAGACTGGTGATGTTTATTTGAAACGATCGCAAAGCATTTGGCATGCTTATCAGCCATGTGCACGTGTATACGAAATGATTGGACATCGCGTTGTGCGGTGGCAGTGAAATAGTTCACTCGTACACGCCGTGTCAATTACATTGCTATGTATCGCTGCGCGGCTTACCATAGCTTTGCGAACGAAAAATTCATATCAATGTATTACAGAAAAGAAAAAAAAAATCAGGTCTCACCGAGATTTGAACTCGGATCGCTGGATTCAGAGTCCAGAGTGCTAACCATTACACCATGAGACCAAATGCTTCCGACGCCGGGAATCGAACCCGGGCCTTCTGGGTGAAAGCCAGATATCCTAGCCACTAGACCACGCCGGAGATGTTAGGTGTAGCTCCTTAAACCGCTAGGCACTGTGCATTCACATTTAGCATCACGTTGGTAATTTGGTTGGTATTGTTTACGTGTCGATTGATGCGAAATTACGCGATAATTGAGTTGGCGAAGAATGATAATGGATGCCACCGCCATGCTTGCGATACAAGTTGTATCTGACTCTGCGAGCGGCGGCTTTTCAGTGCGTGTAATCTGCTTTGGTGTGGGAAGTTGTGAAAACCTCATTGGGTGTGGAATCGCGTGTCAAAGTTTCAACTTTCTGGCGCATTCCACAGAACCAAACGTAACAAATTACTTCGTGCCTTGGTCATACGGAGAATGCGCTATCAAACATAGATGGTAGAACGTAGAACCTCTATTACCACAGAACACCTATCTACCGTGGGATCGAGGTACGGGTCTAGACGGTGTTCTCGGATACATCTAAATTCATTTGCCACTTGGACAAAAGCTACAAAAGCTTTAACAAAGGACGCCGCTGATTGATTACGACGGAATCAAACAACGCTGAATTTCTGATAGCTTCGAATCCACGATGACCACAAGGAATGCGCGTGGAATGAGCGCACATATAAGTCACGATCGAGTCGTGCTAGAAAAATAAATTAGCCCCAATAAATGCGATAAGACAAGCCACATTTTCTGACCACAAACCAAAACACCCTTTCGCCGGTGCTCAGAACCGTGCTCCGGACCTGCCGCTAGGAGAACCCGCGCGCAGAGTTTTCTCGGCGTTGTTTGCGTCGTGCGGGCGTCAGTTTCTTTGTTCGTTGTAACGACACGTTTAGATCGGCCAGAATGTCCACCGTGTCGCCGTCAGGACGGGGACAGTGCTGTTGTGTGCCAGGCTGCAGCCTGCGTTCTGGAACCAATCTCTCGGAGGTGCGCACGTTCAAGTTCCCTACGAACGAGGAGCAAAGAAATGCCTGGATCGCGGCTGTGCGCCGGGACAAGTGGCTGCCGACGGAAACTTCGCATATTTGTTCTGCCCACTTTGTTCAAGGTGGGAACAATTCAGTGTTGCGCGTTTATGTGTAGTACGTGTGCCCGTGCGGCTTATGTGCGCTTTGATAGATGACTCCTTATGAGATCATTTACCTCCTTGAATCAAGTCATCAAGAAAGAATGGTGTGATTTTATCTCTGCTTTGCTTCGAGAAATATTGTATTTTAATAAAGGTCGTTACGAAACATTACGGATCACATTTAAATCTTAATTGCCTTCAAAATTTTGTGTCAATACTCATTTAACTGATGCCATGCTGTGTCATGTCGCAATAAAGAAACAAGAAATATATATAAGAAAAGCAACTGCTGCTGCTAGAATGAACGACCTTCTATGCAACCAATTTTCTTGTTCTGATCTGATGTTTAATCTAGTGCCCGGAAAATGCTTTTTAATTATGTGATTCCAATGCAAGAATGTAGTTCTATGAAAGCACCCTTGGTGGTGTTCCCTCCCTTCTCATGCCACTTTCCAATACAGCCTTACTATATTGTTTTCGTTCGTAGTAATATTGTGACTTTTCTTTTTTTCTTTTATAGGTAGGCCCTCATCTGATCCTAAGCATCCAGACTACGTACCATCTGTTTTTCCCGATCAAGCTGCAGGAAATGTTGTTCCGAAAATGGCCACGTTTCAATGTGACAAACAAAAGGAAGCGCTGAATCAAGCATGCACACCTGCCGCGCATGCACCTGGGCCAAGTGGGTTTGATTCTGGACCAGTAGCATGCGCTTCTGGGATAGATTCAAGTGAGGCAGGTCTAGACACCTGCCATCCTAGCTCAAAAGCTTCAAATGTAGAGAAGCGTAGCATGGAAACGCAAACCACTATCAGCATTCAAGATGCGTCACCTATAATGGAAGAAAATAGAGTGCTGAGACAGCGCGTTATTTATTTAGAGCAGGATCCATCAGCAGTAAGTGACAAAAATTGTTGAGCTCGAAAACAAGCCAGCAAGCCTTGCTCTCATCACAAATGACATGATTATGCAGCCAACAAAAACCATGAGGTTTTATATGGGGTTTGTACATCTGCAGCCATGTTCTCTGCATTCTTGCAGTTAATGCCAACGACATGGCAACTGTCGGCCACATGATTTGATCCAGAAACACAGCTAATCCTTGTCTTCATAATGCTATGTTAAAGGCATCCTTATCTAAGACCTAGAATGCTGATTTGGTGCTTCCAACTCCGAGTGACATTCCTTGAATAGTGGGAGATGTTCTGGCCACCAACATGAATCAATTCATTGTCTGGCCATCTCGGCAAACAATTCAGCCCATTCGGCGAGCAGCATTTCAGGGCGCTATGTTTGATTGTCTCACTGCGATCATCGACTGCAAGGAGCCAAACTTACCCTAATTACAAGCACCACAATATAGTGAAGCTGCTTATCGTCTTATCGCTTTTAGGAGTTATAACTTTCATGTTTAAGGCTAGGGCGGAAGGATGTCAGACAAAGAGCCCACTCTTTGTAGTGGGCTTCTGGACAAGGTCAAGGAAGGGGATGTTCTCGTTGACCGAGGATTTCATTGCAGTGAAATGTTTGTTGGACAAGGTGCAACACTGTTGATGCCATTGCTGGCTAAAAATTGTGCCTAGCTGCCAGGATCCGAGTTAAGAAGGTCTAGGAAACTGTCTAGCATACACAACCATGCTGAAAGAGCAACACAAAGATGGAACGTTTTCAGGATTTTCTCAACTGGGCTGCCTCTGAGCTTAGTGATAACTGGCAACAAGGGCTTCGCAACCACTGACCGAGTGGTGGTGGTATTGCCGTGCATTGGTTGATATCCAAAACACAAATTTTCAAAGGACGTGGGCATGCAGGTGGTTCGTAACTGCTGTTTTCTGGCAGTGTATGGTGCTGCGTAAAAACATGACAGAGAGGGCTCACTAATAAACCAGCATGTGAGGTTCACTCAAAACAAAAGTAAATGCACTGACTCACCAACGAGTATTTCTGTCCTGTCTGATTTACGAACGCTATCCATGAAGGCAAAACGCAGTCGCTTAAATTTCCTGACTTTAGTACATGCTCCCAAACACATTTCATTTTCCCAGGCTATTCAATGTATATATAAATGATGTTCCTAACATCAGCACTCATGCGAAATACATTATATATGCAGACAACACGAGCCTATTCTTTTCTTCTAATGATATACAACACTTAGCAGAAATCGCAAACGATGCGCTCTCATCACTTGCCATGTGGTCATCAATTAACTCCTTGAAAATAAACAAACAGAAAACGAAAGCAGTACTCTTCCTTCCTAAAGGAAAAGTATTTCTGCGGCCCTCCTTATACCTAGGCGGTACTGTGATTGAGTACGTGGACACCTCTAAATCATTAGGAATAACGTTCAGCAGTACAATGTTATGGGATGCACATGCTAATAATCTTTCTTCAACAGTCTCTAGAATCATAGGAATCACTTTGCGTAACAGATATATTTTTCCAACCAAAACTAAGCTTACTTTGTACTGTGCATTTTTTTATTCCCACATCAGCTATTGCCTGCTAGTCTGGGGCAATACAACGTTGTCAAACATACTAAAACTACAAACCCTGCAAAAGAAAATGCTCCGCACAATTGTAAATGGGTCCTATGATTCGCCCACCAAGCATGTCTTCCTACAATATAATATCGTACCCGTAAATAAACTATTCGACTACAGATATGAATGTTTTTATGAAACAATAACAAGAAAAAATGATTCCTTTTTATCTAAAATTATTCCACTTATGCTTCGCCACTCATTATATGACACCAGAGTACAAAGTAGTTATGTATTACCAAAGTGTAGAACAAACTACGGTTTTTCTATGTTATATTGTGCCAAAGTTCTTGATTACTTCATTTTATGACTGCCTAAATACCATGTCTCTTTCTGCCATTCGTAAGAGCATTATTCAGCAATCTGTGCTACCATAATACCAAGTGTTTTTATGTCTTTAGATACTGTATCAATCTGTGTTGTTATTGTTTTACACTCGCAGTACTGTTGCCAATTATGATACGTAGATCCTTTTGTCAATTTTATTTGTCAGATTTATTGTTGTCAATTTTATTTTTTAATTCACAGATACTTGTACAAACTCTCTGTACAGTGGTTGTCTCTGCTTGTGCCTACTGCTGACATGTAAGGATGGCCAGGCTCGTCAAGCGGCGTAGAATTCGCTGCTTTTTTCTCGCCATCCCTAGTTTGTATGCACAAACTGAAATAAAGACTTGATTGATTGATTGACATACATGTAACAAGCATGCACACACATTGGCAGAGTACGTACATAAGAATGATATGGTTAAGATGTTCATTCTTCCCACTTGTTACAGAAGAATATAACTAACTGTACAATACTATCACCAACATCACATCATTATTTATTTATTTATTTATTTATTTATTTATTTATTCATTTATTTTCGATACCTCAAAGGCATCTGAGGGGGTTTCACATGAGAAGTGGCTGCATACATTTCATTTAACATAGGTTTGTTCTATGACATGTTTAAAATGAAGGGGGTTCTCGTGAAGTCCAGCTGAAGTGGAATGTTTCGTTCCGGTCTCTTGAGGTTCAGATAAAGAACGAAGATGAGTCGTGGTTCAGGCTGGATGCAGATACACAGCGTTGTCGTGGTTTGTGCGATTACTATGGCAGATAGTTCGTTAGGTAACTTGTAATAAGCCTTTTCATTTATGGCAGTTTATTCAGCTGCATTAAGGATTCTCAACACTTGACATTTATTTTTGGCTGCTTTTTATTTTATGTGAAGTCATTTTTCCTGGCCTCCTAAGGATTGTATTTTTGCTTTTCTTTATTATTACCATTCCATTTGACCCTAATATTGTAGTATTCGCATACTTTGTATAAAGTAGCAGTGTATATATCATTTTTCTTTTGGTCAATTTTGGTATTCTCCCCCCTTTCAAGTTGACTTGCATTTTCACCTTCATATCTGTCAGTGTACACTGTGCTTGTAAGTACTTGCTTGTACAAGGCATTATTGTATTGCCCAACTGCAGTGCTCACAGAAGAGAGCAACGGTATTGAAAATAAATACATTGCTTCCTAATCGTTTCACTGCATATTTTCTCTGCTACACCATACCATGCACTGTACGTGCACCACATAGCTATATAAAACTATACTTATATATATTGTACCTGTCTGTGAACCTGATAAGTTGCAGCATGAAATGTTCTCGTGAAAATTTCACTTTGGAAAAGGCAAGTTTCATCACAAAATTGGATACAGTGGAGGGGCACCAGGTTCCATGGCAGCATAGAGCAGCATACGTACATACCAATGCATTTCAGATTTCCGCACAGTGGAATTTGTCTTTATTGTTAACTCGTCAGGGAAGGCAAGGAAGAAAAGCTGCACCTAACACCCTGCACCTTCGTGATCACAAGACAGCGCAGAGTTTCTGCGTGCTCTTTACGAAAATACAAGAATATGCATTTTTCATGAATGCAAGGGAAACACAAGATGACATTCTCCAACAACAAAAGTTCAAAATGAATGGTTACATGCAGAGCAGTTTCATGTCATTTCACATTAAAAAAAAAAAGTAATTGTGTACAAGGTGCTGTACATACCCAACTGACCTGCATTCCTCATTATCAACTGACGGTACAATTCAAGTGTGTCAGACCTCCTGATTAAGTTGGGAAAATTCTACGGAGGTGAAGCCACATATAAAATTGTTTTGTTAAATGGTTTCTTAACATTTGCGAGCTGTAATCAGTTGGTGCACTTTTCAGTGCTCCGTATTTGTTGTGGAATACAAGGGAGTGTTCTATTTTCCATGATAGTTAAATAAAAGATCATTTTTCTGTTATGGTAACGAAACTCTTTTAATAGCCGGTGCCTGAAAGGTCACTGCTCTCTGATAATTACAAACTTGTCAAATGTTTGTTCAGTTTGTGTATTGCACAAGAAATTAGTGAGCATGTGTGTTATCCTTAAGCACAATAAAAAACAATGCTTTTAAATTCATATCACTTCTCTGGTTCCCACGAACGCAGATCCGGCTTAGTGTTCCAGGTCTGAGAAAGATGTTTCATGGGGGGTGTCTTATTAAACCGAAAATATTGACACTGTCTTCGACAAAGGTTGGGTGCCATGGAGACATGGATGCTTGAGAAAAGAGTGCAGAAAAATGTTTTTTTTATTCGTCACCGGTATCGTCACCGATCTTGACAAGTGGCACAAGCCCATCGCCTAGGTATTTGTCTAAGTTTGATGCACCTTAGGTGAAATGTTGCCTGATAGATTGTGCATTCAACAATAATCCCTGACTTGGTACCTTTGCAGTGACACATTTTCTTCATGAGTTCAATCTGCTTGAAGATGCACGTCGACTGGAGTGTTGGGAATGTGTGGTTAAATAGAAAGAAAATGTTCTCCCTCGAGTTTAACGTGTGCCCAAATGGTCCCATCAGACTATATAATAGCTTCTTTACTCAATGAACAGAACAAAATATGCTAGACACAGCCCAGATAGAGCCATTTGGGCCTGCAGTTGCAAAATTATGCCTGAGCTGCAAGTCTTCGTTTAGGTATAGGCTGGTTTAGTGCAGCCCTTTGTGAGTGGAGAGTCTTTCATTGTTGCAGGACATTTCACCTCAAGCGCCAACTGTGCACAGCATATGTACAAGACACTATAGCACCAGGAGAAGCACCAGTGAAAGGCAAGCTTCTTGCAACAAAGAGACCACGATCTCCAAGATTAAAATCCACTTGTTTTGCCGACTCGAGCTCTATGAATGCTTGCTTAGCTTTTTGCTCTGTTTCGGAGGCCAATCGCAAGTTGGCAACTTGAGGTATTTTTTTATGCAACCCATAATTTCTGCAACGGGGCTGGCTGTATAGCAGTATTGCATACTGTCACACGGGCTGGCTCCAGTGTTGCATATGCCGCCACACGATGTAGAGTACAGATGCAGTAATCCTGTCTTGCCGTCTCTTTATCCATCTTGGTGACATTGCCTGGCCATGAGATGCCTCCTCAATTTTCCTGCAGCATTCAGTTGTCAGCTGCACTTGTTTTGGCTGTGTCTATAAGTAGGTGTTCTTGTTCAACCCACAAAGGCAGCTTTACAAAGCATATCTAATCATGCAGTTTCTTGGGCAGTTGTCTCAGGGCCAGAATCTGTGTCCCCGTTGTCCGTGACTGAAGTCAGGAGCAAAGTGTTCACTGCAATTTCCAGCATAACGGCACTGGAATTAATGCTTTAGTGTGATTCACTTGCATCTGATTCTTTGCAGAGACGCAAGAACTGGTGATTAGAACATCAGAATACAATTTTATTGCACTTTTGCACCGAGAAATGATCAGAATGAATCTGAAATTCACTCTGATCCATGCAAGCACGCAAGTAAACAACATTTGTAAAGCAATATGGTATTGAGTATTGCATTTTGAATCACCTAAATATCCGGCCACACAAGTGGAACGAGTACTTTCGACAGTACCGTCATATCCACGAAACACCATGCTTGGTACCGCTAGCTTGGACAGTGCTTGGCTGGCCTCATAGCCCTGGTTTCCCACCTTGAAAGACTCGAGCTGCTTGATGACCTTGCTGCTAATAAAGATGTCATATGCGTCTCCAGTCTTATAACACTTAAACTATCCTCTTTTATAAAAGCACGCTCATTCAAGTTTATAGGCCTGTGCACATAAATATCTGCTGCTGTCACAGGGGACAGACTCCTTGGTCCCGACGTGAAGGGAAACCACACGGCGACTGTCGTCAAGCAGATCGGGAAGTTCCTCACCACCGAATGGGAACTAAAATAAGTGCTTCGAATAACATGGTATTGAAGTATGTTAGGAACTGAAACATTGCAGATGGGAAATGGGGAAAATGACATGGAATATAAGTCTTTGAACGTTTCAGGCGCGCTCAAGGAGGACCCGTTATCCTTGCAAGGATGAACGGGAGCCAGGGACAAGAAAGGAACGAGCTTCAAATGCAACAAAAAATACGCAGTCAACACACGCGGATGAGTTCATCCCAGCAGGGCTTTACATGGGTGCTTCCCTCTTCTTTGCGCAGCGAGTAAAGGCCGGTGGCACCTCAAAGAAATTAAAAACGGGTGCGAGGTCACACAAAACACAACCCAAATGCATAATCACGAATACAGCTGGTATTCAAGCCATCGGCGCCACAGAAGCGCAGCCCTTCGATAGGCAAGCCGGCCGTGTTTGTAAATAGGGAGTACAAAAAGCAAGAAAGCACGAAAAAATGTGGAACGCTTCACGATTTTGCGTGTCATCCTTGCGCAGGGGCCATGCTAATCTTCTCTGTATCGTTCCAATTTTAGTATATGTACTTTGGAAGTACAACTACAGAAGTATTCGTTCAAGTATATATAGCCAGGACGTTGACGGGAGCGTGAAGCGGTGACGCATCTTCCATATTCAAAGATTTCACGCTAAATCCAAAAGTAATTCGCACAGAATATAAACCACTAGGAGTATTAAGCTATTCAGCAAGGACTTCTTATGCTATCAGCTCTTCATGTGTACAAATGAAGGTATGGAAAGAAATAATTTGTCTTCACGAGAAGGTAAACTCATTTGCTTGGTGGCGCCCTCTTGTGCTTTATGTACCAGTTAATAAGCTTAGGCGCGTAAATTCAAAAACAGGGTAATCCCGGTTTCTAGGCAACTCCAGAGTTCAATGCCCGTTACCACTCTAGAACGCGAGCACTGGGTTTTCCATAGAACCCATAGAACTTCCTGACCTTCGCTTACTGCGATGGTTGACGAAAAATGGACATTGTAGAAACACCGGTGCTATCCACTGCAAAAATTATGCGCAATGACTCTGTTCCAAATAGCCCAGATATAATATTCTTTGAGGAGGTGTTATTATGATCTCCAATACACAGGGCTACGAAAAAAAAAACAAAAAACAAAAAAACGTGCGCGTGAGCGAGAGAGAGAAAGTGAAGTTACGTTTTTCTGACAATCATACGAGACCTCCAGCAAAACCGCTTGCAAAACATTCAACCCAAATTTTCGAAAGAAAAAAATGTGGAACGCTTCACGATTTTGCGTGTCATCCTTGCGCAGGGGCCATGCTAATCTTCTCTGTATCGTTCCAATTTTAGTATATGTACTTTGGAAGTACAACTACAGTAGTTTTCGTTCAAGTATATATAGTCAAGATTTCGACAGGAGTATGAAGCGGTGACGTCTCTTCAATATTCAAGATTTTCACATTACAACCAAAAGTTTTCCGCACAGAATGTGAGCGACTAGGAGCGGTAAGCTACTTAGCAAGGACTTCTTATGCTAGCAGCTGTTAATTTGCCCGGAAAAAGCTATAAAAAGAAAAGATATCTCTTCATGAAAAGATAAACCCATTTACTCAGTGGCGCCCTCTTTTGCTTTATGTACCAGTTAATAAGCTTAGGCGCGTAAATTCAAAAATAGGGTAATCCCGGTAACTGTTGCCATACTCTGGGGTTGCCAGAACAGATAAGACTTCCTGGACATCGCTTACGGCTACGGGTTTCCCAAGTAATTGAAGGCAGGCGGTGTGTCTACTACAAATGCCAAGCGGGGGTTTAAAGCGGATATATTGAATTTGTCGGAATTTTTTACGAATTAAGGAGGTGCCCTTCGAATAATGAGGGGTGGTTTACGCCTCTCCTTTCTCCCAGGGGGTGTGTAGAGAAGTCAATGCTTACGGCGATGTTCCTATGACGTAAACTGGATATATTATAGAAACACCGGTGCAAACTACAGCTATTGTAAAAATTATTCACAATGACTCTGTTCCATCTAGCCCAGACGTAGATTCTTTTGAGGAGGTGTTGTTCATTACCATCCCGAATGCGTGAGGCTATAAAAAAATAGAAAGAAAGAGAAGTACTGAAGTCACGTTTTGAGGTACTGTCAGGCAATGTTCCAGCAAAACGTCCAATCCGAGTGCTTGGAAACAAAAAAAATGTGTCGAACGCTTTACGATTTTGCGTGTCATCGTTGCTTAGGGGCCATGCTAATCTTCTCTGTATCGTTCCAATTTTAGTATATGTACTTTGGAAGTACATCTCAGCAAAGTGTCATTTCCGGTACAAATTGGGTTCCACTTAATCCTTACCGGTGGTGAACTTCAAATAAACTTACATGATATTCACATACAACGCGTTTTCCCCAATATGTACTACTTCAGGTATGTACAACTACTATTCGCAAAGTTCTCTTACCGTAGTTTGTGTATGTTATCACATACAGGATCAACAATAAGTATGTTACCAAACCGGTTAGGGAGCCTAAAACCGGTGCACATTTAGTGGCCTCTCGCGGCTATGGCTAATACTAACCTTTATCTGTGCCAGCCTCTGAGATTGCCAACGTACCCGTTCACCAATCTTTGGTGCTGTACGCCTGAACATGGTATCTGTCATTTGAAAATATTACAAAATGTACAATCACTTTATATGCAGTCATCCATAGCTGTCAACATCTCGCTTCAGCAGTGAAGCATCGATACGGGTGGTTCTTGACGGTCACATGCAAGCTGTCAGCTTTGAAATTGTTTTTGGTCCATCGCTTCCCTCGATTCTTTTTTGATGGTATTCAGCGCCTTCTTCCACGCTTTTATGAATGCCTGTGATGGGTAGTCATCTGAAAGGTAAAAATAATAAAAAGCAAATTAAGGGCATGTGAACAGCTTGGACAAAGGACATATTTTAATCTTGTTCCCCCGAATTCTGTGCCGCGCACGATATGTGCTGCAAGATAAAGATATGTGAACTCTCGTACCTGATGATTCAACAGCCGGTTTGAAAACGAGTGCGTACAACAGGGCGATCAGTACTACAGTCACCATTATGCACAGGATCCTTTTCACTAAAAACCTGAAATTTGGAAATACCAGATTATGATAGCTGGTCGCGTCGGCGCGCCTAAAAAGCAAACCACCATACTCACTCGACCTCGTTGAGCATAATGTGGACCAGGCACATAGTCAGTTGCTACGTATGCCCAAGCTTCGATCCCTTCGATCAGCATCCGATGAAATCGAGCAAAGAAGACGCATGCCCGATAGGTCAATTAATGTACGCCCATTTGCGCGCAGTAAGTCGCGCGCAGCCTGTATCTTTCTGGCAGCATTTCGTTTATAGTAATAATTGTGAGCCTGAGGTGCAGTCGCGGCTTTTCTGCGATGAAAAGAAGGGTAACGATGAATACTTGTGATGAGTAAATCAGAGCACTTATATGTATCATATTACATATCCTTCTTTCATTGTATAATTTTGTGTCAGCTCAAAGGTAGTGCAGTAGTGTAGTCTGGAATATGTTTGGAGTCATCAGGGTACCTTGCAGGTAAGGTCCCTAGATATTCTTCTTATTATTTTCAGCCGAAGGCAAAAGCGCTCACCCATAAAGATGAGCGCATCCACAGCGCGACACTGCCGAAACCGAAACTGTCAAGGTTTAGGACGTCGACGGAGAGGCTCGGTCGCTTCGCGGAGCAGCCTGACGTTATTTTCACGGTCAAGGGACCTTCGAGGAGAAAATGGCGAGCAGCTGGCCCGTGTCCGTGCGCCTCCAGACCCTGATTCGGGTCGGGGGCCGTGGCCCGCTGTCCACGTCCTGCCGCTACAATGCCGCAGCGGCCGGAGCGCCGCCGGCGACGCCGCCTCCGCAGACCAAGACGAAGTTCGGCCCGCTGAAAGACGAGGACCGCATCTTCCAGAACCTCTACGGTCGCCACGACTGGCGTTTGAAGGGCGCTATGAGCCGCGGTGATTGGTACAAGACCAAGGAGATCGTGCTCAAGGGACCCGACTGGATCATCGACGAGATCAAGAAGAGCGGTCTGCGGGGCCGGGGAGGCGCCGGGTTCCCGTCGGGTCTCAAGTGGAGTTTCATGAACAAGCCCTCGGACGGAAGGCCCAAGTACCTGGTGGTCAACGCCGACGAAGGTGAACTGGCCTTATTTTTGTTTGTTTGTTTGTTTGCGTTTCGGAAATACGTGCTTACTTTCGGTATCCAGAACGCCCTAAAGGCAGCTAGCGGTCGTTACCCTGGTTGTCACCGCGGTTGCTCGCATGTGGATGCAGTATCCGAAACAAGAAAGTTTGGAGTGTCGCAACGATTGCATGCCCGAAAACACGATTCATCGGGTTTATAGTTGTGCCTGCACTTCAGCTCGGACACTCGAACGCTACAAAATCTTTTCAACTGCGTGTCTGTTGAATAGTGCACAGTCAAAAGTAATAAAAAACTAACGGTGCAAATGTAAAGCGATAGAAACGGTAACAAGTTGAGACACGTTTACGACCTACTGTGCACCTCCGACACTACTAGCGTCTCTGCCGTGGGAAAATCTTAAGAGTTATGGAATATCGTTTATCGCGGGTCGTACTTGCGAAAAAAGCTAGAAAGAGAGCATATATAGGAGCTTTGGTTTTGTATGTGTTACGGAGACATCATGGGCCTGTCGTAGCAAGCTCTTGGCGCGTTTCCAATTTGCGAAAGTACCCGACTACGTCACGGCGCCATCAGCTGTTGTTCCCGAAAGCTGCAGTTGTTGAAAACATGTATTTAGCGCATAAACAAGGCAGAAGATGGTGCGTGCGAGATATGAGTGTAGAAATGAGTTCTCAAATTAATGATTTTTGCAGTGTAAACTAGGCAAATGACGAGGCAGTACGAACCACGAGTAAACATGCTGCCCCAGTTGCAGTGTTCTGATTTTTCTCGATCTAGGCGTGGTAGAGCAGTCTCTTGTTGGGACGAGGACGTCAGTTGTTAGACTTTTTCACTGTGGCGGTGTAATGAACAAAAGTTGGGCACACCTCTCGTAGATGAGACGTGACAGTGGCACGTCATTACGATGACTTTGTTCAGGTTTTGTGAAGAACTTGTGCGATGGAGTGGCCTGTTGGTAGACTAGCCTCTCCAGCTGTTAAAAATTTTCACCCTCTTAAGTACATAAAATCAAATTATGTAGCCTATTCAACAGTGACGTGCATGTTACATTTGTTCTGTTTAAATCCAAACTAGAAAAGACGCTCAGGGGAAGATGGAGGCTCGAATCAATGAACAGATCGCTAAAAACGATTGAGAACAGGGAATGTCGCAGGAGCCAACATTTCGACAAGTGGATTTGTCTTCGTAAACGTTTTTAGCAATCTGTTCGTCGGCTTGTTCTGTTTAATGTGTTATACTGTTACGCCAGGGCAAGACAAAAGACCAGGCACACAGGCAAACTTTCAACTCAAATTTAAATGTTATGTGTCTGATCATTTCACTTTGGTCTGTCCTGGTGTAACAGTACAGCATACTAAACGAAGCAATGCCATACTAACCAGCTCCCTTGAAGCGTTATTGCACATGGCAATCTTGAATTTACTGCGCATGCCTCTTGAATGTAGTGTTTACATTTAAATGCGTGAAATAAGTGGGCTCTTCCAACTTCTACGATAACTTTGAGGCGCTGTGTTTTTGTGATCCTTTGCTTTTTCACCTTTTCATATTAACTGATTTCGAGCGCATTTGACATTTTCCACATTACACTGGCAACTTAAGGGTATCACACAGTATTTGTTACTCAACTGCTATGGTGCATGAATTTTTTTTCACCACATTCTTTTAATTGCCGTCCTTTGGAACTTGAGGCACTACAGCTCATTCAAAATTGAAGTGCATGTGGCTTCAGATGCCTTTGAGACATTTCCTATTGATCACTTGCAATAACGTAATGCATTACAAGTGCTGCAACTTCTAGGGTTAGAGGTGGCAGTGTTGGAGGCAGTCAGGTGGTTGCATTCCTTCATAGGTTCTTGAAGCATTCCACCATGGTGGTTTAGCGGCTCTGGCACTCGGCTTCCAATGCGAAGGTTGTGGGATTGAATCCCGGCCGTGGCGGCTCCATTTTGATGGAGGTGAAATGTTGAGGCCAGTGTACTGTGCTATCAGTGCACGTTAAACAACCCCAGGTGGTTGAAATTTTTGAAGCTCTCCACTGCGGCATCTCTCATAATATATTGTGGTTTTGGGACGTTAAACCCCAGGGATTATTAATAGAGTCTGTCTAAATTGTGATACAACAAGGAGTTACACTAACATTTTGGCAAAATATTGTGTGCTGCTCATGTGGTGGCCGTGAAGCAACTCCTTGAGTTACTGGTCCAGATAATTTATTTTATGAAATGGGTGCAGTCAACAACACTTGCAACACACAGTGGGGTCATGTGTAAATTCTTCCAACTGAACTTTATACATCTGCTATCAAAGGTAAACTGAAGTGGAACACTAAATCGATTTGGACTGATACATTATCTTTTGTTAACTTTTCTAATTACTGCCCCGCCACGGTGGTCTCGTGGCTACTGTGCCAGGCTGCTGATCCGAAGGTCGTAGGAACGAATCCCTGCCGCAGCGGCTGCATTTCAGTCGAGGCGAAATGTTGAGGCCCATGTACTGTGTGATGTAAGTGCACGTTAAAGAAGCCCAGGTGGGTCGAAATTTCCGGTGCCTCTCATAATCAGATCATGGTTTTGGAATGTAAAATACCAGAAATCATCATCAACCTTTCTATTAGCAGAAAAAATAAAGCTCTGACAAGTTTCATTAAAGTTGGGATGCTAAGCCTGTATCTCTCTTAGAACACAGTGTAAATAGTAATTTTTACTAATAAAGGGTTGTGTAGTGTTTCAGCAAAAGCTGCCCAAATTGGCGACCTTGTGGCAGTTCGTTGTGGAAACCTCGAAGTGCCTTTAAAACCTGTATATTTTCTGGCTTGCAAAGCATCTCCTCGTAGAAAAAGTGGTGCTGTTGGTATTGCAAAAAGGTAAAAAATTTAATAACACAGGCACAGTTGAAAACAGCTACGGTACAGAGCGAGGTCCTCTCAAGTTTTTCTAGATCTGTACTATCATCATGAACTACTATCATCTTATATAAAGGTGAGTTTGAGATAACGGCAGAATAGTATGGCACAAAAAATTAGAAACTTGTGTTCCATTCACTTGGTATATGCTAAAATTGCTGTAGAAGGGTACGACTGTGTGACTAAAGTGACTGGTAAGTTGTGACATGAATAGCTTGACATCCTTGCCATTTACGTCACGATTAACAGTGATAAGCTCACGTGTGGCTTACACCTGCATTGGATATACATGTACGACTGAGGGATATGCGGGTGTACTTGAAGTTTTACCTCAACCACCTATACCAGATTACATTCATGTGACATTGAGCTGCCAACGGTTGCTAGTTTGAATACCTAGATACCGGATTTGACTTGGCTTTCATCTTTGCATCTCTTAATCCTGTTTATTTATGATGTATTGATAGCCTGTATTCCAGGTCTTAATTTTCCTCCACATAATGTGTTTTCCACCACGTCTTACCAAAATGCAGGAGAGCCAGGGACGTGCAAGGACAGGGAGATCATGCGGCACGACCCGCACACGTTGGTCGAAGGCTGTCTCATTGCTGGCCGTGCCATGGGTGCCTGCGCCGCCTACATCTACATCCGCGGAGAGTTTTACAACTGAGGCGTCCAACCTGCAGATAGCCATCCGCGAGGCATACCAGGCTGGCCTGATTGGCAAGAATGCCTGCGGCTCTGGCTACGACTTCGATGTGTACGTGCATCGTGGTGCGGGAGCGTACATCTGTGGGGAGGAGACTGCGCTGATAGAGTCCATCGAGGGCAAGCAGGGCAAACCAAGGTGAGTGCATGTGTCTATGTTGAGATATGCAGAAAGGCAAAGTGTCTTTTTGTTTTTACTGTGTAAACTGGCTGGTGACGCTCCACATTATAGCTCTAGTGTGAAGGTTTTGCTGCCTACGTCAGTGGGTCTGTGTGCTGTCATTCTCGCGGAGTAAGCTGGGTTCATTCTGGAGATGGTGCAGTTGCTTGGTTGATCATTAGCATAGCGAGAAACACTTTGCCACAGGTGTCAGATTTGTTCACCCAAGGCGCTGCATGTGACCACATTATCAGTGTGCTGTGTGCTGTGCCTCAGGGGTGCCAGGTACAGAGCAAAATGGGGGGCATAAAACTGACCAAGAGGAGGCGAGGCATCTCCTCCTCCTGACTGCTAGCTCTGGGCACCTCATATTACTGGCTTTATTATACTCTGGGCATGTATACTGCTGGAATGTGCCTTGTGTAAATAATGACAGGGGATAAGAAATGAGCCATGAATACTGCTATTTCCAAATTTAAACAAAAAGAGAACACCTTCCATCCGAGGACCCTCCCCCTCCATTGCACTAAGTGAAAGCCAAGCCGTTGCTGTGTGTTATTATATTATGTCTTTGGCATGTGAAGCCTCACAGTTCCTTTTATGCGATAAATTTCATTGATATTGTTTCACTGGTTGCTTCCTGAATTTCAGTTGTGTGAGGATAAGGTGACGAAGGGGAGGAGGTTGCCACACACTGAAGCTTTCTGTAAACATTAAGAGGGGTTGGGTGTCATTTTTATTGCAACTGACATTTACTGCTTGATATGGGGGAACGCTAAAATTTTATAAGCTTGTTTTTTTTATAATGACTGCACACCATTCAACAGGAACATGACCAGTTGTTTGCTAGTAGCACTCATTGCTGAACTGAAGTCACTGCACAAGGTTCTGCTGACTGCCTCTGGTGTTCACAGATGCGTGATGGTCTATGACAAGTAAACACCTTTGTGTCCTGTTTACCATGATATCCAAATAGATGGGTCTTTCGTAAGAGCACTAATTTGACTTCATGCTTAGAGTTTGGCAAAATTTAGCAGGCCGGCACATGTACTTAAGTCATGTGTACTTACGTTACCAGGTCTCCTTCTATTGAACTTCTGCTAGGCACTCTCATTGAATAAAAGTCCTCAAAGCTTGCTATGGTAAGTCTCTAAACACCACTAGAACACAGTGCCACCTATTTTAACTAGAATAAACTGATAACGGGTGTCTAGCAGTATTCTGGAAGAGCAATTTACAAATGCAAGTGCAAATACTGTATTTACATGATTGTAGGTTGACTTGAATATAAGTTGACCCTCCAAGTACCACACATTAAAAAAAACAAAGTGCACATTTCGCAGTGGACAGTTAAGGTCAAGGATTCTGCCAAGCATTTTGAGCTTGCGCAGCTTCACAGCCGTGGTAATGACTGGTGGTGTGAGTTTTGGCTTTGAGTTTACCCTCCAGTTTTGGATTTCAAACTTCAAGAAATGAGGGTCGGCTTACAATAATATAAATGTGGAGATTTCTTTATTTTGTATCCCTGTAATATGTCTTCTATCACCATTGTGTCCTCACTGCTCTTACTCCTTTGCACAGGCTGAAGCCACCATTCCCGGCCGACGTGGGCGTCTTCGGCTGCCCCACGACCGTGACAAACGTCGAGACAGTAGCCGTGTCTCCAACCATCTGCCGGCGTGGCGGCGAGTGGTTCGCCTCGTTCGGTCGCACACGGAACAGCGGCACCAAGCTGTTCAACATCTCAGGGCATGTGAACAACCCGTGCACCGTCGAGGAGGAGATGTCCATCCCGCTTAAGGAACTGATCGAGCGGCACGCGGGCGGCGTCATCGGCGGCTGGGACAACCTGCTCGGCATCATCCCAGGCGGCTCGTCAACGCCCGTCATACCGAAGAGTGTATGCGACGACGTTCTCATGGACTTCGACGCGCTCGTCGCTGTGCAGACGGGTCTCGGAACGGCGGCCGTGATCGTGATGAATCGGCAGACGGACATCATCCGGGCTATCGCACGCCTCATCGAGTTCTACAAGCACGAGAGCTGCGGTCAGTGCACGCCATGCCGCGAGGGGGTCACCTGGCTCAACAAGATAATGCCGCGGTTCGTGAGCGGCGACGCTCGTGTCGAAGAGATCGACATGATCTACGAGCTCAGCAAGCAGATCGAGGGTCACACCATCTGCGCCCTGGGAGACGGCGCGGCTTGGCCGGTGCAGGGCCTCATCAGGCATTTCAGGCCAGTCATCGAGGAACGCATCCAGCAGTTCAAGGCCAAGTCACGTGCCACGTCGTAGTGCTGACGTGGCGGCCAGCTGTGCCCTCTGTAGTTGTTGGAATAAATTAAGGTGTAAGTGATCTGAGCAAACACTGTTCTTCGTTTTCTTGGCCTTGGCGTGTCATCACCAGTCATTTGCTGCTACAGGTAGGTCTCCTGCATTTTAATGGTTTCTATTGAATGTATCGATTTCCTTTATTGTGCGCAGTGTGACCACACCCCAATTTTGTAACGTAATCATAAGAACTTGTATTCCTTTCCCATTTCCCTCTCTGTTACTGCCACAGGGCTTCACTTTTTTACTTATTCATGTGCCGAGGCCCTTGTCCATTTCCATTTTCTTTATATTAACTGCAACTTTGTTCAATATTCAGATCCCTTCCTGATACTTTCCTTTGCTGGGCCTGCAGTTACTGCTTATCATTATTGCATTTTCAGTGGAGGCGAAAATGGTAGAGGCATTTTCAGTGCACGTCAAAAAGACCCCAGGTGCTCAAAATTTTGGAGCCCTCCACTCCATGCCTCGTAATCATGTTGTGGTTCCGGCATGAAAAACTCCATCAATTATCTATAGCAATATTAAAATTCTGCTACTGTGATCAAAGCCTACTACTGCATTTTCGAACAGTTCCATTGGTTCAAATGTTGGACAGTATACAAGCAGCGTAATGCCCAGTAATGAATTTCCTCTGAGCTGCTGTACACCTCAAGGTAAATGTGAAAACCTTCATTTTCTCTGCATACAATCTTGTTGCAAAGGACAGGTGGAAACCATGGCGAGAAAAATGTGCGACATGTTCAAGAAAAACATTGTATTGATATACTAATTCAACAATATGTGCAGATCTTGATCCACTTTGCCTTGTATCAGGGGAGCCATTATGGAGTAACATAATGTATATTTGTTTCTGTGCATGGTATGGTTCCGAGTTGCACTTAATGCATGCAATGCAGGAGTGGTGCACTAGCTTTGGCAAATTGTTTCTGAAACGGTGTGTTTGCTATGTTAATGCTTATCTACCGTAGGAAACAAATCGCACAGTCATCATTAACATTTCTCTAGAAACTGAAAGGTTTTAAAGGGCCTTGAAAATTCACATTTTAACTTCAAGAGCTTTCGCTGGTTTCAAGAACCTGTAAGCACCTTGGGTTCGCCTGTAACTGAAAGGAAGCTTCAGCTGGACCAGTTTAGTCATTATAGTCAATATGTAGTTTTAGTTAAAATACTGCTTGTCTTTTTCCAAAAGCAACAGCAGTGAAACACGCAGAACTCCTTTATTTTGCATATGTGCATCAATTTTGAGCTTGAGCGCTCGACAGACAAACCTCTGGCCACACTCCGCTAGTACAGGTGCCAATGTAGTCCTATTGCCCCAAGTATGTTCTAGTGTAACATGCGCTTTAATAGACTGGATTCTGCATGGAACTGCTAAATTGTGAATTATAAATAATTGTGACAAAGCTGTTTGCATTCCTGTCCCCAGACAAATCTGTGCAAGTTTTGCACAGATTTGCATAAATTTGCACAGTTTTGTGATTAAGCTTTGTTTATAGGGTTGGCTTCTGGCTACTCATACGCTCTGGCTGTCTAAGATAAATAACTATAAATAGTAAATCTGATTGCACTAAAAACTACAGTAGAACCTCGTTATAACAAACCCGGATATAACGAAGTAATCGCAATTCCCCTTGAAATTCCTATAGATGAAATTGATATTGGTTATAACGAACTAATGGTTATAAAAAAGTAATTACTGCTCCCCCTTCAACTTCACTATAACGAGGTTTTACTGTATTAACTTCTGTGTATCTTCAGGCAATAGATTTGGAGGCCCAAATGCTAACATGATCACCTCGCTTTATATACATGTGAAAGATTTGAGGCAGCTAAAAACAAAACGCGTCCAGTTTTGTCCTTGCAGCAAGTCTCTCACATCCAGTGCCTGCACAAAGCTGCAACAAACCAGCACAAATGCGACTGGCTAGGCGTCTAGTCCAAGTGTCATCAGAAGGTCGTCGATGAGCTTCAGCTTTTGGTTGGCGTCGATGATCTCCGTATTGCTTCTTGCATTGGCACTGATGTAGTAGCGGATGTCATCGATGACAGTGATAGAGTCGGTCTCCTGACGGAGTTTCACCTCCTTTGCGTCCTCCCTGACGACATCGTGGAATTCTGGGAGCTCGACGACCTGAAATGTGCGGACCACAGTTAATCATAAAGGGCGAACTGGAAAGCTCCTTGGCAAAGAAGAAAATGGTTGCAATTATGAAATGTTTCTGCTCTATTCTTAGAGTGGCATTTAGAATGCTGCTAGTACAACACAAGTCCACACTTGCATATTGCGCAGAAATGACCACGTGACAAAAAAAATGTTTTAAAGAAAGAGGAGGCCGTGAGGCAATACAGTATTTTTTCTTTTTGTGCAATTCGTGAATGGAGCCGGTTTGATGTAAGTGTTGTCGAAGTGCCGACACGTCTTTTTATTTTTTTTCATCCTTCAAATGTGTGCTTCAGTTCAACAATGGTAACTACGTGCTTGTTTAAAATTTATGGTAATATCTGATTACCTAAGTGTTTGCTTCATAATGTATGAGTTGCACTATAACTGCCTGTCTGTTAGATATTTTCTGTGGTATGTGAATACGGAATTTTTAACCCCAAAGTGAATTTGAATAATGAAAACGAAGTGAAAATGGAATATTTCTCACACATTTGAATACGAGTGCTACTACTTTTGGCATTTTAAAAAAAGTCACAGTTTCGCCGCAAGGGCGAAGCAATGAATGTGATAGCAAGAAACTGTAATGCTATACAAAGTGAGGCTTGGCCGGCGACTTTTAAATGCGCCCGTTGCGCTCCTCGCGCCATCTTGCTGGTAATGAAGAAACGCTTATAAGCGCCTGCCGTCTCTGAGTCCTGCCAGCGGCAAAGGGTGTGTACATAAGGCTCACCGTTAGCTCCCTGAAGGATCTGCTCTTTGTGGTGTAGTGGTTAGCGCCATGCGCTGCGGAGCGAGAGGTTCCTTGTTCGATTCCGCGCGTCGGAAGCACTTATCTGAATTATTTTTCTTTGGGACTTTTATATATATATATACATACTTATACGGTGCCTGACGGCCGGCGACGGGGACGGCAAAAACCAGCCGAGACCGTCCATATTATTGCTATCGCAATAAAATTTTCATCAACCGAAGGCAAAAAAGCAAGCTGACCATAGAGCAAATAATGCAAAAGAAATAAGCCATTGTGCAACACTTCTGCTTGACAGAACCACCACCTGCAGTTATCCGAGGTCAGCTTCTCTGTATGTATGAGGAGTAGCGACACACCTGTGCCTATGTCACAGTTCCTCCAGACACTGGAAACACCTGTTAACTAGACACATTAGTGTCGATGTGTTTTGGATTGTTGCCACAGGTGTACTGTGGGCTGCGACAGCTTGTAGCTTCATTCTCACCCTTAGTACGCTTTGCTGCGCGACACTGATGTACTGCAGCAAAGCTGGCTTCCCCGCGACACATCAGTGCTGTGCGGCACAGCAGTGCAATGGAGTCAAGCATACCGAGAGTGCGAGCGGGCCACAAGATCTCATGGTATGCATAGCATTTTGTCCCTTAATTATGCATGCATCGTACGATTAAAGAGTGCCGATATGATCGCTGACATCTAAACACTTTATTGGCAGTCATTCAATGCAGTTTATGATGCTCTGCCCCTGATGCATAAAGTATGCATATTTTTTTTGTTTGAGCATTCCGAATTGAATACTAAGCTACTTGAACCAAATATTTGAAATTTTGAATATTAGCACACCACTAATTCATGCTTCTTACTCTTTGACCCCCCCTCCCACTTCCCTTATAATTATGCCAAAGGGTGATGTACATTTCTCAGTAATAAACAAATAGGTAGACAAGCACGTTCAGTTGTCACACTGTCAGGAGTGTGAAAACAGAAAGAATGTGAGCACATCTTTAAGAACATGGCAAGCAGGTCTTACTGCTTTTTCTGTAATAATATGCATCAAGATCACGTGTGTGCATTTTTTCTGCTCCATTTTCACCATGACAGACATGCCATTATTATACTGGTGTCACACGGGCGTTTCGAAGGCCTTCAAACCGATAGTCAATCGACTCAAAGGTCAAGTTTGAGCTGCTACACGGGCGTTTTCGATGGCCGTCGAGTCAATAGTCTATCGAGTCAACTGAGCAGCCCACAACTCCTTTGAGATTTCGAAGGCCATTGAACGACGGAAGCAGAAGCGGCGCGAACTCCAAGACTTGGCACACCGGCAGCTCCCGTGTGCGCTAGTTTCTGAGGCCATGGCCCTATTTATGTCGTTGTATCAATGAGTAGAATCTTACGCCTGTGAAAAATATTGGAACGTGCCGAGAGGCCAACGCTCTCACAACATTGCATTAGTTCTAGATCAAATACGCCGTCACTGGTATAAAAAACAAACGCCATGCAGCTGGTGGGAAACACTACGTGTAGCGCCATCTAGTGCCTATGAATCAAACTACTTCTGAGGCTCACGCTATGGACTTAGGCTTAGCAGTGTCAAAATCTGCACGTTTTCCGAATAACGACTGCAAAACGTCGCGCATACTTTGTCCATTTTGGTACATGATTAAGAGAAGGTTCAATTTAAAGTTTGTTTCTTGCCGTCTGTGTGAATAGTAAGCAACTAGTGCGAATTGGAATTGAAGCGGGTGCCTTGGTTGCCGCCATGTTGTTGCGAAATCACTGGGCGACTCAACGGCCGTTCAAAACTGCCGTGTAGCAGTGCCAGAATGTATTTTGAGTCGATAGAGTTGTGGGCTTTTCAAAGGTCATCGACTCGAAGGCCTTCCAATGTGCCCGTGTGACACAGGTATTAGTAAGACAGAACGTTTTGTGCTTTGGCAACTGTCACAAAATAGCAATACAATTAGTATTACAAAAAAGGCAACATTGTTACAAGCCAGTGGAATGAAAAAAGTAGTTCATTATGCTTACAACTTACTTGGTAAAGTAGTTAGTTAATGACAATGGATTTACTAGTAAGTAGTAATTGCTATAGAGTAAGTAGTACCGTATTTACTCGAATCTAACGCGCACCTTTTTTCCGATAAAACAGATCCAAGAATCGTATGCACGTTAGAATCGAGTGCGAACGAACAACACCGTTACCATATCGCCGTCGGCATCATAATGGCTGCCTCCTACGAGGTTCGTGTGCTATCGAATGGTCACCGGCGAAAAATCTAACTAGCGGCGCGGCGGTCTTTGGCGTGCATAGTTTCTGTAGTTTCCATGTCACTGCCGGTCCCGCGCTGAACGACGCCACGACGTACATGATGCGTAAGCTGATGATACTTGCCGCGCCGGCTTGGCTGTCTTGCCGCCAAACAAAGTCGCTACGTCGCCGGTGCAATCTCTGAGACGCCCAGCCGCACCAGCTTTCGGTAGCATTCGCAGGTAGCCGTAATGGGAGATGTTTTCCATCACCGCACGCAAAACGGCTCACCTTCGCATTTCTCCCTCATATCTATGCTAAGCCTGAGCCACCTGAGCGTCTGAGTCGTGCGCGCTGCATGACATCCGAGATTGCATCGCGGCAATCTCGGGAACCCCGACCCGACCATGCTTAGGCTTATCTGCGCCAGCCCGCGCTGCACGCATGGCAGCACGCGGCAGCGGGCATGAGGGAACTGCGATAGCACAGAGGAATGCAGCACTGCGAGTAAATGATGTTATCATTGCTTGGACGCGGCTAGCCCGGCAACGTGTGGCAGTTTTATCGGGACGCAGGAGTTATGAATTGGCGCGCCGAACGTGTACGAGACACCGCGGAACGAGTCAAGCGGGAACGCCATAGCGCGGTCGTTCGAGGTACTGCGCGGGTTCAAAGCTCGCGGTGCATTTATTACGCGAGTGCGTTCATTACGCAAGTACGGGATTTGTTTTTATAAATGTGAGAGGGTTGATTACTAAGGACCTCCTTTTCTGTGTCACGAAAAACGGGAGCGCGTTACAATCGAAGTTTCACTTTTTTTTTTCTTTTTTTTTTCTGGTCGCGAAAAACGGGTGCGCGTTAGAATCGAGTAAATACGGTAATTGCTATAAAGCAGCCACTTTCATGCCCACCTTGGCCAGATGCTTGGCCATGAACTCGATGCACTGGTTTTCTAGCCTTGGCAGGCGGAAGAGCCGTGAAGCCTGCAGCGCGCTGCAGATGCTTTCCGCGTCCAGCACGCGTGCTATTAACGCCCCGCACTGCCGCTTCAGTTCTGGCAGCAGGTAAACGTCGGCGGCACACAGGACGTCCCAGACGTTGTCCGCGTTGAGCTGCAGTGGCAGTTGAAGAAAAAGTTGTGCACTCTCATTGTCGTTACTCACTCGCTTGGCTGTCCCGACATTACACAGTGATATTCAGCAACAAACAACAACAACAAAAAAAAATCATTTTACAGCAAAGCAGTATAGGGCTTGGATATGGTGGATTGTGGCAGGTTCAGCCAAGTGTTTCGAGCACAACCAACATCTTACAGGAGAATCTTACAGCAGTGGGGCTGACAGCGCTATCTTTTTCCACAAAGTGGAAGGGCATTGAATTTTTTTTTAACACGGTTTACTGCTGCTCTTTTCGTGACATTCAAAAGCAGTGAACCTAATTTTCGCAGTGGATGTTAATAGAATGTTTGAAATGCGAGAGAGTTACTGGGCACAAAGTTGTGGGCTATGTTTCGCGCAATATCATACCTAGGTATGTTGTATTCTCATCTACACGAGACATTTGGAAGTGTCTCGTAGAGGCCTCACAGAAAAATGTAGTGCTGTGTCACGCTTACCGTATTTGAATGACTGTAAGTCGACCCATATTGTTGAAATTTGAAACTGATAGTTTGGACGTTGATTTTCAATTGAAACCAAATACCAGTCAGGTCTTCCTTTTCTTTTTTTCGCGATTTTTTGGGAGGGTTACAATTGAGTCAACTTACAATCGTGTTAGTATGGTATACGGGACTCTCATTTAACTCCATATTCGCTATATTGAAAGCTGCACCCATGCAAGCAATCTTGTAGTGGTGCCACAAGCACTTCACGCACTATAGTATGTAAGTGTTCGCGCAAACACAGTCTTTGCAGGTGCTGTCAAACGTAGCACTGAAGCTGAGGGGAATTTCACGGCATGAAGGAAAAAAAAAAGTTAGCAATGTGCATGTTTCATATCGAGCAAGAGTATTAACTGCAAACTATTCTACGATTCCTCCTGATGTCCAGTTAAAATTTGCATTCTGTCTACACTGACAGGCAATGGCAATTGGTGCAGACGAGATGCAATGATAAAAAACTGCGAAGGCATGCACTTCCTCTAATGCCTGCCATGCTGTTATTCAGTTGAACCTCTATATAATAAATGTGGATATAACGAATTACCAATTTATAATTAATTAAATAAAGAATAATATTCCCATTAGACTTATGTACACTTATAACAAATTATCAGATGTAACCAACCTTTTTCATGTCAGATGGACTGTTATACTGATGTTTACCTTCACTCGCCTGCGTCAACTGTTTCCTTACTACAAACAGCAGCTGTGAGTAAAGCAGCAACATGTTCACGCTTCCCTTATTACCTTCTTCACCTAACATTTTTTGACAGTGAGCACAGGATATGACCAGTATGGTCACCGTTATTTAGGAAAACAGAGTGCCCTCCTGCCACCACCCCACCCCCACTACTCAATCAAAAAACTGAATGCTTACACTCATCTCCCGCCACTAACCCTGTCGTCCATGTCGCTGTAAATGTGGTGCAGTATGCAACCAAACACCTCTGGTGTGACCTGCTGCAGCTCAATCACAGCTATCTGCCGTCCGCTGCCTGGGTGGCTCGCCTCCGTGAAGTGGTCCTCTATGACGGCACGGAAGTAGTCGCTACGGTTGCACATAACCACCTGTCAAAGATAAAGAAAAAGAAGGCATTGCATGCTTCAATAGGGGCCAGTATTGGTCACTAAAATGGATAAGTGGGCTTGTCAGCTACGGTTCATAGTAAAACCTTGTTATAACGAAGTTGAGGGGGGAGCAGTAATTAGTTCGTTATAACCAATATCAATTTCATCTATAGGAATTTCAAGGGGAATTGCGATTGCATCGTTATATACGATAGTTCGCTATATCCGGGTTCATTATAACGAGGTTCTACTGTAGACTAATATGAATATGGGGGGCAAGAGGGGTGAAAAAAATGGAATCCGTGTAGTAGGAGCTCTGAAAATAGGTTTACAGTCGAACTTCGATAAAATGGATTATCGGTTATAGCGAATGAAGCAAATGAAAAATAGTACAGCCATTAAAACAATTATGGATATAATTTATAACGAATTGTCAGACGAAATGAAGCAATGTTCGTGTCATAGTGAATTTGTTACAATGAGGTTAATGCCCAGAGAACAGGCCAGCAGCATCCATTTTGGTTGCTGCAATCAGTCACAAAATAAAACGAGTCCTGAGAGTGCATCCACTTGCATCCACATAAGGGTCTCTATCATTGTCTGGTTTCTTTAATATTTAAAGGGAGGCAGAACAATGATAAGAAAGTGCAGTAAGATTGGACAACTCCAACACAGTGTTGGTGTCATTTCTCTTCTAGTTTCATGCTACAGTCCAAGTGGGTGAAAATTATTCCACCTTCTTAGGCTTTCACAGAATAGATTTGCTATACGCCAAACTTGCACCCAGTGAGGAGCGAGCAATGTCCCAAGAATCGAGCATAATGCAGGCAGCCTTCATCGTTCGGCCAACAGAGGTGGCAGGTGTGTGGAAGCCCATTCTACACATTTGTTCAAAAGTTTGCTGTCTCTTCCGTTCTTTCATATTTGAACTCCTTTCATGTGCTGGTGAGCCATGGATTGCAGGAGATGGTGCCACACTTCCATCGCTAAACAATGCAGACAAGCATACACAGAGTTGCTACGAAAGCAGTGGAGTGGGAAGGGTTGCCCCATTGAGTGGTTGCTCAGGCACAAATGTACTTAACAGAAATGAGAGCATCAACCCTCATGAGCTTCTTGTGATAGTTGGAGTTAGTCGGGCCTTGATATAACAAATTCGGATATAGTGAATTTCACAAAAAAGTAGTACTGCCGTAAGAAGAGTGCTACAAATGTTCGTTTATCATGAATTTTCAGATATAACAAATATTTTTGTGTCACACTGAATTCGTTTTAATGAGCCTTGACTGTGCACAAAAAACCACACTGGAGAGAAGACCGCAATGTCACCTTGTGGCAAAGAAAGTGGGTGCCTTCCACGTTGAAGCAGATGTCAGCATGGTTGCCATCTTCAGAAAGGAATGACATGTCACTGGGAGTCACCTGGAACCAAGGAAGATGTGCGCTTGGCTGTGACACCCACTTAAAAAGTGGTGGCAGCTAGCTGTTGTGGTTAAGGTAGTTGCGGTTACTGTTGCGGTTCGAGAGTACGAAGGTCGGGCCAGGTGGCGTGCATTTGATGTGGCAAGCAATACAGGTGAGATAATGCTATTTCCGCCTTCATCATCACCTGTGGTTCTTTTTCTTATCTATGCATTCTAGAGCAACATTCTATAAAAAAAGCCGCCAAAGAGGTTGTTATAGTGCTCATATAAAATACTAAGCTTCCAAGATTTTGGTAAAACTGTTATGGATGTGATGGAATGCACACAGTGAAAGCATCACAACCCAGCTTTTTAATGAAATGGCATGCTTAGAGGAGCAAGGAAACAAAGAACGAGAAAAAGGCGAGACAAAGACTTCAAATGTAATCACTTCCACCGATCCTGCTCGGCTACTAAAAATGAAAATTAGCAAACAAGTCCCACCTAAACTGAAACTGATCAGACTGCTTTTGTATTGTGTGTGTGTGTGAGAATTATTAGTTGAAACACACTTTGGCTATTGCATGCACCATGTTTGCAAAGTGGACCTTCCCAAAGCCAACGTGTAAAGCTTCTAGCTTGACAGATTGCTTACGAGCAACAAATCTAATTTCCTTGCATGACTATCTAGCTTCATAAAATTATAATTACCACCCAGTTGTAGGATGTTAAAAATGGCAGTGACACCAACATGATACCATCCAAGTTCATTAAGTTCTGCTTCTGCAAGAGTGCAATCAGGACCATTGACTGTTCAACTGAATTTGCTTAACAGGCAACTAAATGGTGACGCTTACTGAACACACAAACGGAAAATAGCCACTGGAAGTGACAGTCAGAAGCACTTATCCAGTACAAATCGTTCAGGATGACGTTGCACGCCTCCTCTTCATTCAAGTTTGAACTACGCTTACAAGTTTCAAGCTAGCTGGGTGCATTAGAATGTACTTACTGGCATTCTGCTGTCACTGGCAGAAAGCATGTTCATAAGTGGAACGACTGAGTGAATTTTGGACGAGGTGAATAGATAAACAGTAGCTACAAATGATTGCGCTAATTGAGTACAGCTTAGGTATAAGAATAAAAAGTAGAAATAACTAGATTTTGAATTTTAGAAGCGAGTTTGCTGTGGAAAGCGCACCTTGCAATTCTAAGACCTTGTTCACAGCAAGTTGCATGTTTGTCCACTTTCATCGCCTATCACTTCACAATTCCTACACTAAGATTCCTAAGAACAGTACAGCAGAGAACTGTGCATATGCATAAGCTAACTTTGCTGCAGTGTGAAAGTGTTAGCTTCGCTGCAGTACATGAGTGTTATGTGCCAAAGCACATAACACGGGGAAATGGTCCACTTGTCACTGGGTATAGCATATTTTGCTCTTTAATTGCTAACTTTGAATACTAGTAATAGCTAAGTTTAAAGTGAATTAAAATATTAATCAAAAGTTCAAACATTCACACCCCCTCCCCCCTCACATGTTACCTCTGGTGAAAGCTTGACAGGTAACGTGGCAAAGTCCCTCTGTAGTTGCTCCCGGTATTCGTATGGTTCAAGCACGATTGTCTGACTGTCCACTGCTTGGCGGTTTCTCGGTTTTGCTGCATGGAATTCATAGTCAGTAAAGTGCTTCCAAAGTACAGTGATTAACTGCAAATTTTCCAGTGCATGAAATGTATAAAACCGCTGGAACAAAGCTGGCTGCGAAACACCTGTTAGTACTGCCTTCAGGTACCCTGCAGCAATGTTTGAGCGAGCACACTGAAATAAGCAGGTGGTGTCACAGCAGAGCCTGTTGCTATTTTCGGCACAGAGTATTGGCTGACAACACAAATCCGCAACTGCGAAACAATGAAGAAGTATGGGTGTACAAGTACATGTGAAGCTTTTGCTAACGACACACTTGTTTGTAATGTGTGTGTTGCTTATTTGTTCTGAATGCTATACTGGCCCTTTCGATGAACAACACATCACAATGCATAGTATACAGATTGCTAACAGGAGTTTATCAAGATGTGAACTTATTTTTACATTAACAGGGAGAACAGCTGCCTGCCATCCTACATATTTGAAAAGTTTGATTAGACTTGACCAGCATCCAGCAGCCTCTCAATCATATTCACTTCAGTCTCTGAAATTACTATCTGCATGATCCTAGGAGGCTCCCAGTAGTGCTCTCTCCAGCTCCTGTTGTTAACAACAGTACCAACATCACCTCGCACTGTGAAGAAAGGACTGCAGGCAGCAGGCTACCTAGTGTCCTAGTCTAGCTACAGTAACTAACATAAGTGAAAAATGTACACTTCTGACAAGCAACAATAACCAAAATCTGGAGGTATGTTTGAATGTAATGAGAAGATATAGGCAGATGTCTGAATTATTGCAAGTCTACAGTACTACATGTAAGCAGAGCAAAACAGCAACAATACTGCAGATTAGCAACAATCTTGAATGACGACTCCTGTGTGTGTTGCATCAGCTCACTTGCTACAAATGACATTTGTCAACTGAAAGCAGCACCTAAGGCATCCTGTGCAATGTATCAGGCCACACTTTATTTCTCACCCTGAGTGAGCACTTGCACAAACTCGTCCTTCACATCTATGATGAGGTCCACCAGCCCACACCGCGATGCCAGGTCGGTGAAGCTGTCTAAGTGCTTGCCCTGCATCTCGACACGACCTGCAAATGTTGCAGCACTAGCCTCATGCAAACCGACAAGCTAAAGGAGTACAGACATGATTTTGAAGCCGTGCAAAATGGACATTTTTCATTTCCTTGGCATGCAGTGTTAACGCTGTCCACACTGTAGGGCCAGAAAACATGCTTATGGTGTATTCGGTTGGTCGCTCCAGTCCTCTGGCTCGGAGTTAGCAGATGCGGGTTAGCTTGCAATCGGAGCGGGAGGCACAGCGTACCAACCGAATACATAGGGAATCTCAGAGCAGCGCCTGTAGCGCCACCGCGCAGCCAGCACGGGAAGCCGCCGCATAAACAACACATCGTGCTGCGCATCAACGAATGGCGTCGTCCAGTGCAGTCGCCAGCTCTGCAATGTCTGGACGCAGCGACGCGCCACTTAGCCCAGCGCAATCCGTTTTTCGGACGATGTGTGAAGGTAAGTTGATCAAAACCTCACGAGAAAATACGGGCTTGTAATTGTGCAGTGCTGTAACAGCAGCATTGACGTTATCTCCGCTTTGAGAAGCCGCCTCAGTTTCGACATGGTGCAGTTCGGGCTTTGAAGGCCATGCAAACGCTCCAAAACTCCACGAAAACAAACCCACAAACGCGAACGATGTACGAAAACATCCTATGGAGTCCACTTCCAAGGTGCGCGCTCACGCTGCCACCTGTCGGCTACCGCGGCGGCTGGTGTCACGTGACCCGTCTCTTGGCCAGATCGCTCCGACGCTCTCACCTCGAAGTCAGAGCGGGCGGGAGCGCTCAGAGTCAGAGGCTGACGCTTCCAAAGAACCAACCGAGGATAATTCGAGCGCTTGACTTCTACCAACCGAATGTGTACCCGCTTTTCAGAGCGCTCTAGATCGCTCGAAAATGACCATCCGAATACGCCATTATTTTAACACGATTTTAATGTCTTCGTCACCAGCACGTGCAGGCCAGTTCCAGCACAATGGACATTTCTGCCAGGGGGGAGGGGGTTCAATTTTTCACGAAGGGCCGGGCAAGCGATTACACAGTTGTTGCGTGTGTAAAAAAAGTAAATAAAATGCCAAATAATAGTGACATCAATAATGATGATGATTTTTATTATTTTTTCGGCGTTTTGCAGACATTAGCTCCACATTCTTCTAGGACATAGGAGCAGTTACGGAGTGGGAGGGGGTGAAAGCAGTTGGCAAAAATGGCCAGAATTGCTGCCAGGGTACTGTATTGGTACTGGTACTGGTACTGCATTCTGGGGGTCTTTAATTAAATTAAAGACCCCCAGAATGCAGTACCAAGGCTTCACCACCACGCGACAACACATTTCGGTTGCCGCAAATTTCAAACTCAATTTAAAAACAAAAATCCCCCTCAAACTGCAAAAGGGTGCTCGATTCCATAACTATAATTCAGGGTCTCTCCAACTGTACAAACGTCTGTTCACACGTTCCGGGTAAGTGTTGGTCACTTCAAAGCAAGGGTGGACTGGTGTTCCCACAAAGAAGCAACATACTTGCCTGTGTAAAGGTACTGCATCAATATTCGAAATACTGAGGCATCAACCTGAAAAGAGTAATGACATTATGTTATTAATTATGCCACTAGTCACGCTTACAGTTGCTATGAGCGAAAGAATGAGATTGCGATACCTAATCCAGTTAGCTTTATTTGAAAAATGTGCTGTTAGCCCTAAATGAAATGAAACACGAAGGGCAGGCACACAGCACAAGTCCACTGTACTACGTTGTTTGTGTATGTACTAGTTTTTCTTCGTCAGGTGTGACAAGGTTTTACCTGCAGAAGTTCTTACACATCTTACTGCTCGGTGCAAGTGCAGCAATAACGTAATGGAACATCCTCAAATGTTCTTAACAATCCGTTGCCTGCAAATACACTCACAGAGTGGTGAGTCACTGGTACCAGCTGCCGTCCTGCCCACTTCTCGGCTAGGGAACGCCGAAAAAACTCGCAGCGTGCCGCCAAGACGCAGCGGTGAGCGGGGACCATTTTACCCTGGATGCTGAATGTGACATCGCAGTGTCTGACATCCTCCAGGCATCTGAAAGCGTAAACAACCCCTGGTAAGCTTCCCAGAGACACAAGTTTTAGTTGTTTCATAGACCGTTACAGCACACGAGTACCTGCCAATATATGTAGGTAGATCCCAAGACACGTAGGTAGATTCTAAGATGGACACAGCAGAACAACTTCTTGAATGTACTACAGGCTATGCTATGACACATGTCACCACTTGCATGTTGCTCTCGGTCTAGGCGACTAAACGGCAAACGTACCTCCGCAGGAATTCATCGTATGCATCTCGGCGCATGGTGCTCGACGTGATCACCTTCCGATTTCGTAACAGGTTCCTTATCTCCATGTTCAAGGAGGCATAGAGACAGCGTTCCCCATCAAAAGTGTTCGCCACACAGCGTGCCCCTGCAAGTGCAGTGAAAATTGCGGATTAACTAAATTCTAGGCATGTATGCATTAACAAGAAGGCATGCATATCATATGGCACAGAACTTGTAAACTGCATTCATAGGAAAACCGAACTAGAAGAGAAGCTCAGGGGAAGATGGATGCTTGAATCGATGAAAAGATCACAAAATACGATTTAGAACAGGGAATGTAGCAGGAGCCTACGTTTTGACAAGTGTACTTGTCTTCGTCAGGGCGAAGACAAGTCCACTTGTCGAAATGTTGGCTCCTATGACATTTCCTGTTCTAAATCATATTTTGCAATCTTTTCATCGATTCATAGGAAAAGTTACACAGGAACGATTGTGTCTTCTGTTCAAGGTGTACTTTAGAAAAATTGGGACATAGAAAGCGCTCTGAATTCTACCTGCACGTCTTGTGCCGTGTTGTTGCAACCGTAAATAGCAAGTCCATGATATACCGTGCAACATCAATCTGCCTAAATGCTTACTTTATTTCCTACATGTTGTTACATATATGGAACAATCTGGCTTAAATGACTGACTGTTATTCTAAAGGCATGCTACATGCACTGCTTTTCTTGTGCTCTTGCTTTATTTTGTTTGTTCGCTTAACCTTTGCTCAAACACATTTTGTTTTTTATCAATTTTATTTATTATCCTGCCCACTGCACCTTTTTACTGTGATAATGATGTGTCAGTACTGCAGGAAATTGTGAACAGATATGAAATTTTTTCAAATATCTCCCATGTACACAAGAAATGCTGGTCTGAATAGCACGTAGTGAAACTGTAGTACTTGCTGAAAGCCATACTGCATGTAATCATACAATTAAGTCACAACTGTAACTGCTGCCGTCACCCTTATGTAGATGGTAGATGACACAAACCAGTAAGACTAGCAAAGCAGAAACAGTACTGGCTGTGCTTTTAGTCAATTTTTTATTTACACCTCATTTTCATAGATTTTAGTAACTGTACAAGTGCACAGTTGTTTATTATTGGTATGTAGGCTACTGTTGCATGCATCGAGAAGATATATGCTTACCCTGGGACAGTAAATACTCAACGACATCCTTATGACCACAAAGGCATGCATAGTACCTGGTAAAAAAAAGAATGTCAGAAAGCAGCGCTTGACATCAAATATGCAAGATTTCTTTTAGTGCCATGTAAGTGCTGAGTATGATGCGGATACTCACAGGGGTGTGCCATCCCATCTGTCCCGAACATTTAACTCGCTTTCCTTTTCTTCAACGAGGTACCTGTAGGCAGAGTATAAAAACTTAGGAGCCATTCCACGCACATGAACAACCACGAACAACAAAGCCATAGCGGCGGTAGCATGTCGCACATGGCTAGACTGGGGCACATGTATTCGTTTCCATTATTAATGCAAAAGTTACGCGGCTCATTAGCTTAAAAAAAAAAAAAAAGAGGGGGAAAAAGATACTGCACCTGGCATCAACAAGGATGATACCACAAGCAGTGTAACCAAGCAGTAACTTTGCCACATGACTCTGTGGTGGCGTCGTAATGAGATCACAATGCAACGTACATTACGTAATTCCTTCACGACTGCGTCACAGATGACGTCATGTGATAACGTTTTTAACGCAAAAGGATCATCGTGCGAACAAAGCTAGATGATGGTTTTAAAAGAACATTTCGCGGTCCGCGTAGGAATTGACGACGAGTCCTCGGGTACCACCGACACGTGGTAATGGAGGGATTACCGAGATGTAGACTGATTGGTTAGGTCATAGCTTACAACCTTATATTCTTGGAGTGGTCGAGTCACTTGATAAGTGGGTCACTTCACACCAAACTTTTCCAGCACAAACCGAGAGAACCAATTCCCGCCCGGTTTATGATAACTGGCGGAATGCATGTAACAAGACGCGCATCCAGTGTGATTGACAGCGACAGTGATTGACAGTGATATGAAATCGAAACTAGAAGAGAAGCTCAGTGGAAGATAGATGCTTGAATCGATGAACAGATCACAAAAGGCTCCTGCGACATTCCCTGTTCTAAATCGTATTTTGCGACCTGTTCATCGATTGACAGTGATATGCAGTAATTCGTGGCCGTACGCTATTATGTGGCGAGCTCAAGATATTTCGTACTAAATACGATGACTCACTGGCGTAAAAATCAAACAGCGATAACGTAAGAGATAACAAGAGAATGACAAACACGGTACGTCCCACGTGTAGGCTCGAACCACGCACAACTATTCCAATTCGCAGTCTCCACTTCATAAATTCGCACTACGACAACATCAATTCTTCCCACGTCTAGCCTTTTGCACACCTTGGGATTACGACTGCGCGATGGCAAGTCGTCACAACAATGAAAACAATGTCAAGGCGAGGTCGCACGGTACATACTTCACGCGGGCAAGGTCTCCCTTCCTGCAGCTGAGAAACAATTCCAGGGTGTTTCTACGGAGGCCGTCATGACTTTCGGCGATCAGGGCGTCCTTTTGCAGCTTCATGTTTGCGACGTTTCGGCTCAAATGGTGCGACCTTTAGAGGACACACTGCAACACTGCCACCGACTGAATTTTGTAGTGCACTGTGCCAACTGTGTAGCTGTGCTGCGTCAAGCAGACAAGCGATCGCCACGAGGCAGCGGTTTAAGTCATTGTTTATCGCTAGCTTCGTACGAAAATGTGACACTACCCTTGGTTTCTGCGGAAACAATCACAATATGTTCTTTAAAACTTAAGATAAATTCAGAGTATTTAATGGAGCTTATTGTTTAAAGTCGGCAGTAGCTCTGTAATGCAACGACGTGCTCTACACGCTCACAAAGTATTGTTATCTAATGAATGAAATATTTATGACCAGTTCAAAAACAATGTAAGACGTTTATTAAGTTTAAGGTGTGGCTAAAGGTGTGACAGGGACGTTTAGATCAAAGATAGTTCGTAATGTTTTTCAAGGTTGGGCTGTTTGTGGCGCCGCCAACTATTCGCGCGGAAATATTTAGTTGGCGCTCTTTTTAAACGCGGGAAAGGAGGCCATAGCTGCATGATAGCTCCGCTTCGCGATGCACAAAAACCTCGCGTCTCTTGAGCTGCAGTGTGCCAATGTATTCGTGTGCATGTTCGCTGAATTGATTCGGATGGACAACTGCGCCAGGTGTCCTTGTGCAGGAGGTACAGCATCTCTCAACACGCGATGTTCTTCGTTTACCGTAAGTATCTGCGTAGCTTCCGCACGTTTGCATGACTCGACACGACAAATAATCACACGTGCGCCTTCAAATGCTTCACGTTGTACGTGAAGCACCGCCGTTTTTTTTTCTTTTATTATTATTCACGGAATGATTTGACGATAGTACTGCTTTAAGTGAAATAGGTGCCCGTACTCCTTCTATTCTGAATTGCCGTAAGTCAGTGGCGCTAACTTCAGTCTTTCAATAGAAGTGATGACTAGTTTGAAGTCTCCCCTAGCTGTTGCGCCGTCGTTAGGGTTTTGCTACCCTTACAGTGAGACTTGTAATTAAGCTTAATAAGGGGTACAAATTGAAGGTGGTACAGGGCTATGCACCTACGCCCATCCATGACGACCAGCTAGCTAGTTGAACGCTTTTATGAAGACGTGGAATCGGCAATGACTAAAGTAGGCAAGAAGCAGGCTGGAGACAAGGCAGTTGGGAACTATGGCGTGGGTTGTAGGAACGACAGAAGGGACCTGTTAGCAGAGTTCGCAGAGTGGAATAATCTGCGAGTCATGAATACCTTCTTTCGTAAACGGGAGAGTCGGAAGTGGATGTGGGGAAGCCCGAATGGTGAGCATAAAAATAGACTTCATACTATATGATGACCTTGGCGTTGTGCAGGATGTGGAAGTGCTGGGCAGGCTTAGGTGCAGTGACCACAGGATGGTGAGATCTCGAATTGGGCTAGACTTGAGGAGGGACCACAATAAGCTAGTACGAAAGAAACCGATTAATCAACTAACAGTAAGATGGAAAGTCAAAGAATTCAGGATAGTGCTGCAAAACAGATATTCAGCTCTAACCGAGCAAGCAGACATTTGCGTTCAGGAAGTCAGCGATAATCTCACATGCATTGTCATGGAGTGTGCAGTAGAAGTAGGAGGTAAGGTCGGTAGACAGATTACTAACAAACTCCCAGCAGACGAAAGACTTGATTAGAAAATGGCAAGGCTTGTTAGTATCTAATGCAACTGACAGAATAGAACAAGCAGAGATTTTGAAGTTAATAAGCGTAAGACAGCCGACATACGAAAGCATAATATGGAGCGGATTGAGCATGCTCGAAATAACGGACGGAGCCTGAAAGCGGTGAAGAGACATCTAGGCGTAGGAAGAAATCAGACATGCATTAAGAGACAAGCAAGGCAATATCATCACGAATAGGGATGAGATAGTTACAACTGCCGAGGAGTTCTACAGAGATCTCTACAGTACCCGCATTAACCAGGATAATACTGAATGGGGAAGTAGTTCAGAAGAGGTTGACATTCCACCAGTAATGACAAAGGAAGTAATGAAAGCCTTGAAAGAGATGCAAGCGGGAAAGGCACCTGGTGAGGATCAGATAACAGCAGATCTCTTAAAGGATGGTGGGCAGATTATACTATAAAAGCTGGCAACCCTGTATACGCAGTGCCTGCGAGCATACCGGAATCTCGAATATCATCCTAATCCATAAGAAAGGCAACACAAAGGACTTGAAAGATTTCAGGCCGATTAGCTTACTGTCAGTTGTCTGCAAGGTGTTTACCAAGGTAATCGCTAACAGAGTTCGTGCCACCTTAGATTTCAGTCAATCTAACGAACAAGCAGGGTTTTGCAAAGGCTATTCAACAGTAGACCATATTCACGCTATCAATCAGGTGATAGATAAATGCACGGAGTATAACCAACCCCTATATATGGCCTTCATAGATTATGAGAAAGCATTTGACTCGGTCGATACCTCAGCAGTCATGCAGGCATTGCGGAATCAGGGCGTAGACAAGCACTACATAAGACTGCTGGAAGACATCTACAATGGCTCCACAGCCACCATAGTCCTCCATAAGGAGAGCAGCAGCAAAATACCTATAAGGAAGGGCATAAGACAAGGGGACGCAAGCTCTCCAATGTTATTCACAGCATGTTTACAAGAAGTATTTAGAACATAGGATTAGGAACAGGTGGGTGTAAGGGTTAATGGGGAATACCTCGGTAACCTCAGATTTGCTGATGACATTGCCTTGCTAAGTAACTTGGGAGATGAATTACAAAGCATGATTACGGACCTAAACAGGCAGAGTAGAACGATGGGCCTGAAAATTAATATGCAGATAACTAAAGCAATGTTGAGCACAGCGGTTTGAGATAGCTGGTGAGGCATTGGGGGTGGTAAGTGAATATGTCTACTTAGGTCAGGTAGTGACCCCTGATCCGAATCATGAGGCTGAGGTAATCAGGAGGATTAGAATGGGGTGGAGTGCATTCGGCAAGCATTATCAGATAATGAATGGTAGCTTACCATTGTCTCTAAAAAGGAAAGTGTATAACAGCTGCACCTTACCAGTACTCACCTATGAGGCAGAAACTTGGAGGCTAAGAGCTTAAATTGAGGATGACGCAGCGAGCAGTGTAACGGAAAATGGTAGGTGTAACATTGAGGGACAAGAAGAGAGCGGAGTGGGTTAGGGAACAAACGCATGTTAGGGACATATTAATAGAAATTAAGAAGTGGATGTGGGCGGGCCACATAATGCAAACACATGACAACCATTGGTCATTAAGGGTAACAGAGTGGATTCCTAGAGAAGGCAAGCATGGCATGGGCGGCAGAAAGTTAGGTGGGCAGATGAGATCAGGAAGTTTGCGGGGATAAATTGGGGAGTTAGCACAGGACAAGGATAATTGGAGATCCATGGGAGAGGCCTTTGCCCTGCAGTGGGCGTAGACAGGCTGATGGTGATGATGATGACAGGGAGACCCGGAGCTTGCAACATGGACTGTCGTGGAGCCTATTGTCAACCACAACTCTGCGAAGGTGGATGCGCTGTATGGTCACACGTGGTTAGACAGTGGCACATAGATTAACTTTCATTATTACTACTTATTTGGTGCATGAGTCGAAAATCCACTCTACGACGTGAACACGAATGATGCCTAGGTTCACATAACCGAGTGATAACGGCATTACATCATGCCACTGTGACGTCATCACAACGTCAGCTTACGTGATGACGTCATCGCATGGCGTCTGTGATGATGTGCCGACACAAAAGGAAGCGCCAATCGATGCCGGATTTCTTAAGGAGGCTCTTCCAAACAAAGACAGGCCATGGTTTTCAAAAGCAAATGTTGCAGTACAAATCAAATCCAGGCACCCAGCGTATCAACTTCATAATGGTAGTGACAATTATGTTGTGATTACCGAGAAGTACAGTGATTGTTTTGGTTACACCCTTGGACCTGTGATCAAGTTTGGGTCTTAGACAACCATGTTTTAGTGGTTTGGTCTTTGCTGTGGCACCTCAAATGAAACTCTTCTAGCAAACTGAGTGAACTAATTCTTGTCTGTGTAGTTATTACTATTAGGGGCAGAATGCTTGAAGCTTTCTGCATGTCACATGGTTTTGTACTGACATATTATGGAGCACTGGCCATGAGAGACATTTACAGAAGTGCACGTGAATCATCTCTCCTGGGAGGACCATGACACAGCAAACCCTGCAGCAGCGAACTTGCGTGCAACACATTTTCTTTCATTATACCTCATCTTCATTATAAAAACATATCCATTGCACAATGCTATTCAAAACTTGTCACTTATTTGTTACAGGAACGTCCAGTCTGACGTAACACAATGGCTGCATTCTTTTGTGAATTTGGAGTGCTTAGTTTTGATATCGCCATTGAAATTTGGTTATTGGAATCTCAAGATATGGTGCAGTTTTTTTTATTTTCTGTAAGATGGTTGTGCCACTAATCTGTACTCTCCAACTCTCCCATATAAAAAAAATATGAACAGCTGGCCTCAATGATTGTCAATAAGTTACCTAACTGATGAATTTTTGTTAATTAGTCATTTCAGTGTAATTTTACCTGTGGGAGAGTAGTTCCACTTCTGTTTAAGCTCATGTGCTAAGATGGCAGGTGCCTTACTGTCATAGCATTTTTAATAAAGATCTCTAGTGTTTTAAAAAGACACCTTGTATAATCTTGTTCAGTTTTCGCTTCCATGTTTTCAAAAGAGTGTTTAGATGGCATCATTGCTTTAGGGAGGAAAAAAAAAGAAACAAGGCACGGAGTATGTAACAAGACTAAACTCTTTATTGTTCAGTTCAACAGTGTGCTCGGTTACTGTTCTTGCAGATTTTGATAGGCTTCCTTAGGCACTAAGTAACCTGTGTTTCAAGAGCACATCACCGTTTTCTTTGCAGCCAGGAATCGAGGAAAGGGCTTCGGGTTCCATACGACAGAGATTTAAACAGCTTATTTTAAACAACAATTAATGTGTACGTCTTCAACATCCAGCATGACACAAAGTAAGGGTCAGTAACCAGGCACACATTCAAAGCAAAAAAAGAAAAAAAAAAAATCAGTGCGAGGGACATCCTAGCACGGGTCACGTAACACTTGCAGGCATTACTAAATACAGCAGGTAGTTATTGACATTGGAGCCATCGACAATGGACAGTGGCTTTGCATATGCACATTCTTGTGTTCTTTTGTACTCTCCCTGTAAGTCAGGGATACAACAAAAGAATGCAGGAAAGCAGCGCCCTGAGGGCTTGGGGGCTGCGATGCTAAAACTCTCTATTATCTATTTATGCTTAGACATGGAGCCTAATTAGTAGCACGACCACGCTGTATGTGGAGGCTGAAGGAAACTGATTCGCTTCCCTTTTCCTTTAAGCTATGTGGTGTTCCATGCTGGCATGTCTACATAAAGGTCGCGTTCATAATGGCATACAATGAGGTACCGCATTCAGAACAGCATTCGTCGTGTGACATGTGCCTCATTATGCTTTCTTTAAAGAAAGCAAGTGTTTGCCCTTAGCTCAAAGTTCATGCTGTTTGTACATTCTCACTTGACCAGTTGAAGAAGTGTAAACTGTGACAGCAGCCCTGTAGAACTGGTTATTTGCAAAAACAAGTATGTAGTGAATGACGCAGTTAACCTTGCTTGGTAGGCACATACACGATTGTCAGGGTAAAGAGGAATGTACACTGCTGCTAGCCTAGCTCGTGCCCGATTGTGAGCATTGTATTCTACCAAGCTAATTCTGGTGGTACAAGATTGCACTGAGCGAGAAAGCCTGGGCTTACATTAGCCTACTCCAGGGCCTAACGTTTCTGTTTTACTGATTTTACTTCTTCCTTATGCTGTTCTTATAAACTGTACATTGTACACACTTTAGTGTGTAGTTTACTTATTCATGTAACAATCATAATTACCCCTTTATCTCCTCCCAGCAAAGCTTATTTTCTTGTACCCTTAGGGTTGCAAAAAGCATGCAACTGTAGAGAATTCATTACTGGTCGTAATGTTCTTCCATGTTTACAGAATGTTGGCTCAATGCAACGGCCCTGTACAGTAACATATCAGGCAAAATAACATTAACTATTTCATGCAAGAGAAATAGTTATCATAGTAATATCAAACAAAAAAGAGAATCTGCTATATGAGGACACACCAACAGTGATTGCAGACGCCCAGCTGTCTTATGGTGCAGTTTGTTTTACAAAAATCTTGCATTTATTATTCATATTAGCTGCACAGCTTCAGTCCATTGGAAGTGTTATGACATGTCTTAAACAATCATTTTCATTATTGTTTTTCTTTTCATGCACTGTATACTGGCATGCCAGTGGTGCAGGCTGTCAACATTGGCTGTCAACATTGGCACACGCCATTTAATTCTCTGCACCCAACAACATTCCTGTTAGGGAAGTCTCCCACGTCGACATGTTTCTTAAGATGTGACAGCAGGAAAACACTGGGTGTGCAGCATTAAAGTGACAGAAAAAGCTGGTAATTGCACTTACTGTTGTGACACAGGAGTACATGTTAAAGGGTGCACAATTTGCAACAGTAAATTCTATGAGGAATGCTATTTGTAACTGCTCAACTGGCAGGTTATTCCCATACAGCATTGAAAATGTGGTAGACAACTTCAGGGGACTTTTTTGACCACAGTATGTTAGTCCTCAAAAACACTGGCAATATTTGCCCAGTGGCAGAACCTCTTAGTGGATAAATGCAGCTTGGCGTGAAACCTGCTGGAAATTCTTTGTTTCTGTTGAAGTTTGGAAGCCTGGATAAGTTGTTTGTAGTACATGGTGGTCCTGTTAGCAGCCCAAAACCAACTTTTTGACTCTATTCTGTTTGTTTTTACCTCAATCAATCTTATATTGTTCACAAAACCATCATGTTCTGTTGCAATTATGGGTGGTGTCACTGGTATACCATATGGTACTACTGGCACACTATGTCGTACACTTGCGACTTCACATGGTGTCATGCTTTCACAGTTCGAAGATGTGTTGCGTGCCTTGGAACGCTAGCACAGTGATTTTTCATTTGTTTTCAAATGAAGTAGCTGGTATTTCAATGCAGCTCAAGCAGGTCATTGATAAAATATGGTCTCTAGGATAGCCGCATAAAAGATATTTTAAACTATTATGCAATGAGTATTTCCATTTCACGTTGCTTCAGTTGGCCGTGTTAAGTTATACCTATGGTACAGACATGATCTGTTAGGTATCACAGTTTTAGTGTTTAGCACTGTCTGTAACGTTTGTGATTATGCAGTCAATTAAGTTTGTTAGGAACACCACATGCCAACTGGCTGATGCTTCCATCTACGCCTCAGTGTTTATTGTGCTGCCTGGTACTCCAACCAATCACCTGCCTTGAAAACCAAGTACAAATTACTAACAATGCCAGTATAGAAATGTAAGAAACGACGGCAAGGCACAATTTTTGGTTCAATCTCTTCTCAGATGCTCTTGCACAGGGAAGCACATCCAAAATTTCATGTTGTTGGAGGCACACAGAGAAAGAAAAAGACACTGATAAACGGACGGACAACAGTATTCAAGGCCGTTCTTAGAGACCAAAGCGAATGTACAATTACAACAGGGCTTGATGAAACTTTAGACACATTGCTGCATGTAGGGAAAAAAAAGGTATAAAGCTAAACTCGGTGTAATAAAACAAGGAAATCGGACCAGTTCTTGAAAAATCATAGACAGCACCCAGACCTTGAATTCAACATACTCTGCTACAATTTACATTGAAACAGGAACCAAAGCCTTCTTCAAGGAAGGGGAGGATGTGTGTGCATGTATACATGTATGTGTATGTGTGTGTATGTGCACCTATGTATGTGTGTGTGCATACACATACATAGGTGCTGTGTATACCAACATGTGTCTTCCACAGACTGCGTTTCCTGTGTACTTTACCATTTTTTTTAGTAAGAGACAACCAACGTGCTCAGACCACCATACAGACTTACAAGTTCTAACTTGCTTTTCTGCACAGTCAAAATTTACATCTAATGAACTTCGTATCAACAGTGCCATGCCTGCAAGGTGGTTATTACATGACAGACAGACAAAATAGAAAAATAAAAGAAAATGGAGGGGGGGGGGGGGGAGTCCTGCTGAAAACGTGGTTGCTACTATTATGGTCTTCACGGCTGACAAGCAGCGGATGCTTGGGAGAAGGGGCAGTGTAGGGTTACTGCATGTATCCGTATTGACATTGGGTCTGCCCACCCAGCCTAAGGATAACAAGTTCGTGGTAGGTGAAAGAGGTGGGGATAGGTGCTCAAGCCCCTTGTGCCCCCTTGCTTACAAAGCCGCTGACAAAAACTGTATAAGCTTACGTGCTGCTCCATCACAAGTTCTTACTTTCCTTTTCTAAATGCAAACCATTATGCTCTTTGCACATCAACACATCAGACAAAAAGGTAGGGAGTTGTTCAATAGAATGCTAGTAAGATTGATCAGGTTAAGCACCTTGCGCCACTTTACTCATCCTTTGTTTTTTTTTTTTTTCAAAAGCTTGTGCTTAGGACATTTCTTTATCACGATACATTCTCTATAATGCGTTTCTCGAGCACCACCATACAAGTGCCTATGAAAGCACTTTGAAGGAGTGAGCCTGCTATTTGTGCTCGGTGAAGTAGCGTAAGGGCACGAAACAGTCCGATTAAATGCAGAACGCTAATCTTGAAATATAAGGCTTCACTTCAACAGGCATCAAGGGACATCAACAAACTGCTCGCTCATAACATTCATTCAGGTGATATGTAAATGCATTGACTTCCCAGCAGTACTGGGATAGTGATTGTTAGAGACTTCTTCAGGAGACATTCAATCAACTGGTGTTTCACTGTGTATGGGAAAGCAGAAGTGACCTCATTAAGCACAATTTACAAGCTAATTATATTAGATATATTCTTGCAGAGTATTCTGTGGAAGGGACATTTGGGTTTTAGTAGCAGCAGCAGCTTCAAATCTGTGAAAAAACAACAACAACAAAAAAAGAACAAGCTAAAATGAAAAAAACAAATAAAAACCAAAGAATATATAGTGGTGTGAAAGAGGCCATACAAACTGTCATATAAAATCATTTAAGGATACAGCATACATTAAACATCAATTATTTTAAAGAAAAATGTATGCCACACCAACTATACATCTTAGTTCATGTGAAGCATACTGCATAGCAGTACTGGGAAATGATGGCCATCACTGCCTCATGTCGGGTAGATATTGCCTTAGTGTTGACTATTCTCCGTTATGACGATGTAATTAAATAATACATGCGTGCTACAATACCTCTGCCTGATTCTGTTCAATACTTCATGCAGCATGATACTTGTCCCTTGAGAAATTTACCAGAGTTTTTTTTCATATTTGAAGGGAATGCTGCAGTCATGTTAGTTTACAGTGCCTTCACATACAGCTTAAATTAAGCTGCAAGTCTGTTATTTAATCGTCATTTATCCTGGATGTACCATGTACATCACCATTAACTCTGTTAGGTTCAAAACTTGATATTCAAAACTGATATGTCTTGCAAATTTAATTTTAGAAACGTTGCAAACTATAACAAAAATTTTGCCCACGTAAGTCATTGAAATTGAAATTTTGTTTTAGATAAGATGCATGTTCAAAGTGCTGACACATGTACATCATGTGAGAGTTTTTGCATACCTCATGAAGCAGGACTTGGGTCTTACATAGAGTGCTACACTAACAACTTTTGTAAGTCTTGATATTCATACTCAATGCTAAAGCATGTTGCCTTAAATATATCATACTTGAACATGCTCCAGCTGCAATAAAATTATGGTATACACACATACATTTCAAGGAACCTCGATTTGGCATGCCATAAGAATGCAGACACAGTCGAAGACAACGAAACATTATCGACCAACATAGTCGAGGATAATGAAAAGCTTTGAAGCCTTCAGCAGGAAAAAAAAATCAGCACAAGAAGAGACAGCATTCTTCACTTTCACGGCTTGAAGTTCATTCTGACATTGCAAAATGAATTTACACAGGTGAGACTTCTCAAGGGCGACAGCACACAAGCGATGCACTTTGCAAAACAAACATGTGTCGTACGTGGGCACACTGCTGTTTCTGGTTTTCTCTGGAGTTGCACTTCACGTGAATGACATCACATTAGAATGCCAGTTAACATTTTCAGCAAATCTTGTCGATGCACTGGGGGATTTCAGAGCTGGATGTAGCATCATGTACATCTCTCTGCTAAGTGAAGTACTGTGTGACAATAAATGTCACGCAACTCACGAAAAAAATGCATGTGTGATTTTAAGTGCACAAACACTGATGGTCACCTTTTGATCTCTTCGGACACAGTGAGGTCTGCAATGAATATGCACTTGACTTACGCTGCCTTACAACTGGCCACTGTGCGGCCAGGCAAACATGAAATGTGCAATGACGATTTACAATAAAACCTCATTATAACGAAGTTGAAGGAGGAGCCATAATTACTTTGTTATAACCATTAGTTCATTATAGCCAATATCAATATCATCTATGGGAATTTCAAGGGGAATTGCGATTGCTTCGTTATATCCAATAGTTCGCTATATTCGGGTTCGTTATAACGAGTTTCTACTGTATGTGAGAGCTGGCTGCGTCTAAAGGGCGCTGCTTTTAACCTAAGAAAAACCTGAACTCACTTGCATAAAACACAGACCACTGGCCATGACAAGATTACACATATGCACATATCATCATAACAAGAAACAGTGAACATTGCATATAGTGTTCATAGACAAAGCAAATAAATTAGTGATGTTGAGTGAATGCTAACCATACTCTTAACTGAGCTTCTTTTCCCTACTACCTGCCTTTTTCTTCTGCTATATAGTAGTTTAGGGACGTAAAACTCCAAAAGTTATTATGTTCTGTATGTGTGAAGCACGATACAACTACGACTATTGTAATATGAATTCAACTTTAAACTAATGAGGAAATAACACCTAAAAATAACTCTGAATTGTAGTTCTTGCCTTTTTTTTTTCTTTGGTGCTAGTTTGCTGGTCACCTTGCTGCTATTCACCTCATTGGGGCAGAGCAGCTCACCGGTTATTGAATATTTGATGCTTGTTATCACAAAACTGTGGAGATACTCTTCCCTGATACATATGCCAGTAATACAACATCTTTCCTTAGGACGCAGCGTAGCAAACAAAAATCAATGATGTAGGAGGGAAGCAGATGTGGATGGTTAAGTTGATATTGATTTGGAGATTTCATAACTGCTTGTCAGCACAGTTACAAATGCTGGGTATTGCTGGCTGGCCTTTGTTAAGTGGTAGACCTAAAATATGGCATTACAGTTAGGCTCACTTTGTAAACGTGGAAGCAATATTCGATTACTAGGCATGTACAACAACTGCAAGAATAACCTATAACTTGAATTGCTAGAGAAGCGATGTACCCGTAGGATATTTCCAATCAAGGGTCTTTTAGCATGAGGATGCAACATGGTGTGTTATAAACAATTTAGTTTTCTGTATGTGTGTAGGAAAATGCTTCACAGATACTGCAATGTAATTGTAGCAAATCTTTGAAAAGATCGCATTTTAAGACAAATTGTAGGTAAGCTGTTTCATTTTAAAGATTCTTCCTGCCAGGTTTGTTGTGCCAGCAGCACCCAAGATTAATAAATATACACCACAGCAATAACAACAACCCATTTCTTATCAACAACAACAACAACAAAAAAAAGAGACTCTTGGCTAGATGCAGCTGCATCTGCTGTCTCAAAAGGCACAGGTTAATCACCTCATTTCGATGACATTGCATTTTTAACCCAGATGCCACAAAGCCATATGCACCTCACGTAGAGTTGGACGGTTTCTCTCAAAAACGACACATCAAAGTTACTGTGCAAAGGACGTTTGCACAGGCAAACACTCACACATGCACACACAAATAAGAAAACAGCAGCTGATCGAGAAGCTGCTGAAGACATCTTCGGAAGACAAAGCCCCCAAACCTTCAGCTTGATTGCCTCCACAAGAAAAAGAAAAATGGAGCCGCTGAATGAACCGGTTCGCACAGACAATTACGATAATTTGCTCGTCTGGCGTGAGTGGTGCTGGCGTCAGCCGTGCCGTCAGACGTCGCAAGGCCTGTCTTGCTTTTCTCCGGCGACGCATCATTTCCGGTTGTCGTCAGGCTCACAACACTGCGCCAGGAGCCGAGGCATCGCCAGAAAGGCCAAAAGTTAAAACGCAGCAAACATTATCCATCACATCCTATCACGGTCATCAGGGCAGCACACGAGACGTTCGGTTAGGAGGTGCCGCGTGCAACAGTCGTGACTCTCCGTGTTTGAGAGTGAAGAATTCACGGGGCGATATGCCGTGTCGATCTAGACTTTCTCGCAGTTTCACTGGAGGGTCGAGGTAGTACTGCAAGAGAAACAAGAAATGAGAGATGAAGCGAAGTGAACTTATTCCGGACTAGCATCTTAACAGGAAAATTGTTTCCATAGCCACTACACATTGCCAAGTTTCACAGCAGACTCGACATACAGCAGAACCCAGATATACAGATTGAAAAGAATCATGAAATAGAGGTCACACGTAGTTTGTTTCCCTGTATAGCAAGGCTGCACTGAAGTGAAGCTTACTAATGCAACTCTGTCACTATGGTGAGCACTGAAGATCCCAGCTGCACAAGACGTGCATATTTTGAAACATGTACCTTCTCACTTTTCGTTCATGGCACATGGCTCTTCATTAAATGTCCTTGTCTGAGGGCGTCACCAAAGAAATGTGCTGTTTCGTCGGCATGAGTATCACCAGTACCATAAGTGATCGCACTAACATTTGAAAAACTGCATTAACGCAGGCGCCTTGCAGTGCATATTTTCATATCTCAGTTTGCTGTGTTTTATTGCACAGCTCAGAAGCTTCCTACGTAGCAGGAGTTTCAAACACATGGCCCTCAGACCTTTCGCTAGCAGCCTGACCAGCACATGACAGTTTTTAGAGGCGAAGCTCCTTAAGGCGTGGGTCGTGCGTCCCCGATGTATGTAGTAGTAGTAGTAGTAGTAGTCGTAGTAGTAGGTAGCCACCGGCGCGTGCCTGCCGGAGGGCACGCACGCACCGAGGGCGAGCGCGTGGCACCTGGCGCTCGCCCTCGCCGCGAGCGCCGGGAGCCACGCGCTCCCCGGCAAACTCGACACTGCCCCGGCAAACGCGAGAGACAACGTTGGCGCAGGCAGCGTCTCCTAGCGAGTTTCTTGATTGAGAAATACCGACTGCTCGCGTTGGAGAAGCGTTCACCGGCAAAACCCATGTATATATATATATATATATATATATATATATATACACTGGATCTTGACTTGCAATGAAGTGCCAGTGGGAGATTTCACTTGTGCATTGTGCATAGTTGAACCGTGAGGATTCGTAGCATGCGCGTTAACTAAATTAATCCGGAACTCGGCACGATCTACGATGCACATCCCGAGCTTCGCCCACTCATCATCATTCACTCCGTGGATATGCTGTAATTTTTTGTCTGATCAGAATCGCTGCCCAAATTATAGTCATACTGGGGACTGGTGTTGGTATGTTTTGCGAATGCCGATGCCGAACCCCCTTCAGTAATGACCCACATACGAGATATCGGTAAGGCCTTCTTTCAAATGGGAATTTGGCTCAACCCAGCCCCTCCTCTCTAATGTTCTTCTCTGTCCCAGCCCTTGTGTGATCAAGTTTCGCGACTGCAGCTCACCGGCTGGAGTGAGTTTCAGAGTTCAGACCTCTGCTATATAGGATGCAGTGGAGAGCATCTTACCTCATTGGCGAGCGTGAAAGTCCCCCAGTGCACTGCCAGCGAGGCACGGCTACGAACATCCTTGTGGATGAGCACAGCTTCCTCTGGGTTAACGTGCTGATACTTCATGAACCACCTGCAACAGGTGAAGTGCAGCACATAGGTCACGAGCTGCAACGTCTGCATCTCTCTGACATGCCATCTGCAGAATACGTTTCAACATTAACACATCTTACTTCTTCTTTTTTGTCTGTCATATTTAACTTCATTTGGTGCAGCTAAGCAGCAAGAAATTATTTAAACTGTTTCAACCCTTAATCTAAACGCTGGTGAAGATAACCGCCGTGCACTGCAACCCAGTGTCATCCCTTCGCTAAGAGCTGAACTCGTGGCTTTGGAACTTATATAAAAACACTGCTGCTTCTCCAGAGCCCAGTTATTCAGTTCAAATCAATATCTTTATTCGTAGCAAAAATAAAAACGCATTGGGTTAGAATATACCGAAGGAGGTCCCATAGCACAAGGCTGAAAGGGGACCTCCTGTCAGAGAATTACATGTTGTTAAGGACATAAAAAAATTGGCAGATCCCACGTGTAGTGGGAATCAAGGAAATGCGAAGCACGCATAAGGAACGTAAAATGGATTTGGATTATTGTCTGGCTATACCGAATTTGGTACATATGAAGTTAACGAAACGGCCACAAGAGCACCAAGACTGTGGCATGTAAACCATCCTGCTCATGACACGCGTGTCATGATTCTAACGTTATGACTTGTCATTTACGTCCGATATGCAGTCGTGTTCTGCCATAGCAATTTTGGTATTCATCCCTTTAAGGAAACGAGTGGCATGTTGATCATGCTGCTAATGACATGCATGTCACGATTTTCATGTTATGACCTGTCATTTATGATCGTCATGCAGTCATGTTGTGCCAACAAAATTGCGCAGACTGTGACAGGGAAATACGCGAACGCGATGCGCGTCTCCAACTCTATAGCAGCAGCGACCACCCGTCCCACCTTCTTTCGTTTTATCTCCTTTGAGACGCGCGCTCCAAACCTGCGGCACACTGTTCCAAAGGGCGACGCCTCGAGCGTTCGTGTGGTTCGCAGCACGCCCGGAAAGCAGTGAAGAAACGCACGCGTCGCTGTCGCCTCGGTTTCCACCGTGCGCGACTGAGCCGTCCGACGAGAGCTACGTAGCGCTCTCTGGTCAGTAGACGGAGCCCATACATCCCATTAACGAAACGGCCAGGAGAGCACCAAGACCGTGGCATGTAAATCATGTCGCTCATGACATGCATGTCATGATTTTCATGTTATGACCTGTCATTTACGTTCATGATGCAGTCATCTTGTGCCATGGCAATTTTCGTATACATCCCGTTAACGAAACGCGTGGCATGTAAATCATGTCGCCCATGACATGCATATCATCATTTTCATGTAGTGACCTGTCAGTCATGTTCGCTATGCAGTCATGTTGTGGCATACCAGTTTTCGTATACATCCCATTAACGAAACGGCCAGGAGAGCACCAAGACCGTCGCATGTAAATCATGTCACTCATGACATGCGTGTCATGATTTTCGTGTTATGACATGTCATTTATGTTTGTGATCCAGTCATGTTGTGGCATGCCATTTCGCGTATACATCGCATTAACGAAACGCGTGGCATGTAAATCATGTCTTTCATGATATGCATGTCATGATTTTCATGTTATGACCTGTCATTTATGTTCGCCATGCAGTCATATTGTGGCATACCAATTTTTGTATAAAACCCATTAACGAGGCGACCAGGAGAGCACCAAGACTGTGACATGTAAATCATGCCGCTCATGACACGCATGTCATGATTTTCATGTTATGACCTGCCATTTATGTTCATCAGGCAGTCATGTTGTGCCATACCAATTTTCGCATACATTCCATAAGCGAAACGGCCAGGAGAGCACTAAGACCGTGGCATGTAAATCATGCCGCTCATGACATGCATATCATGATTTTCATATTATGACCTGTCATTTATATTCGTCATGTAGTCATGATGTGGCATACCAATTTTTGTAAACATCCGATTAGCGAAACGGCCAGGAGAGCACAAAATCGTAGGCGGCTAGATAGATAGATAGATACGCTCAAACTCGCCGAAGTTCGCTAAGAAATGCTTCGCATTTAATACGGCAACTGAACAGCGTTGAGTAGTAGTTGACAGTTATAGAAACAGTGCAAACGTACAATAAGAATGGAAATAAGAATGGCAACAAAACAATGTTAAGTGAATATATACATGGCTATAGATATAATGCAAACGTACATGAGTAAGAAATCTAACAATAGCACGCACAGTAATAAACCTAAATTTAAGGAAACGTAGATGTGGAAATATATATTACTTATGAGTGTAAAATAAGATTAACAAGCTCTTTTTTAAACACTCCTAATAGCAACTGTTTAGTGCTGAGTGGTATTGAATTCCAGAAATGTAGAGCTGCAAAGATGGTTGTGTGTTTGCCATAATTAGTACATATGTGGTAGTAAAAAGTTGTTATTTGAGGCAAACCTAGTGGGATTAGACTTTATTTTATGTAAAATTGACATACATTTACAAAATTCACATTACACACAATTTACGGAATACTGACCTGTCTTGAAAAGTTGTTAAGAATGTTGACAACCCTTACATTTCACGCTGTTCTATGGTACAAGTACTGTGCACTGAGCTTCTACAACTCTGTGCCCGCATGTGCAGTGTCCTCATGCTATTGTAACGTCAGCGCTAAAATTCTATGCAGTGCACACTGTCCTTTCTATGTTGGGTTGTAATCTGCATGAGTAATTTCTGAGAACAGAGTGTAGGATTGGTATCAATGAAATGAGTTGCAGAAGATGGAAGGATCGAAGCCAGTGTCCAGTGTACCGGTTGCCAGTCCTTTTGGAAGCCCAAAGATAAATAATAATTATAGCTAATTACTGAATCCCTTTTATGCAGAGTATATCAATTAGAAAGCTCTATCAATAATAAAAACACCCAAGCAAGTTTTTTTTATAAAGAATGAATGGTTTTTAGTTTATTCCTAAGATCAGGAAAATGGCATGCTTAAGTGCCATTGTGTAACAACTCAGTTTGCTTGATTCTATCCTTTTCTTTCAATCTCTTAATGCACTGCTTATGACTTGCTGCTAACAAAATGTTAACATAGGTTTGCCCTGATCTGAGCATTGAAAAAGTGTGAAAAGAAAAAAGGATTGAAATCGAATTATCGCCTTAACCTAACGTTATCTTTTTTTTAGGGGTGGGGAGGGGTTATTATGTTTCTGCTATAAAATCAACTGTAAATAACTTTACAGTTCATGTCCTGAGTGGCTAACAAATTGGTTTCATCATCATCATCATCATCAGCCTAGTCTATGTTCATGACGAGATAAAGGTTTCCCCCAATGATATTTAACTAACCCTCTCTCTACCACTTTTTTTGCAATTTGAAAAATGCAAAACCCACAGCCACGTACAACTCGCCCATCTGACCACTGGCACCAGCAGAAATTTCAATTTATTGGCTCTGCCTTCCTTTGTGACATCACTGAAACTTTGTTATATCGAAATTGCATATAAAAAATTATTCGTTGTATGAAGGTGAAAGTACATGGCGGTCCATGGACATCATGTTGTAAAAAACCAAGTACTTCATTATATCGAGAACTTTGTTATACCGAAGTTTGTTATATCGAGGATTGACTGTTGGTTTCACTGAAATGCAGTTATTCTTTGAGTAAGCACTGCACATAGTTATTAGCTTCCAACGAGCTGCAGAGCTTACTCCGGAACTAACTTTTGAGCTGGTTGATCTGATATTCTCACCTTGGCTCGTAGGCTCCAATGGGAATGGCGGCCAGGTCAAAAGGTCCATATGCCTGCCCGATTTGCTTGAACACGTCGCAGTAACCCGTGTCACCCGCAAAGTAGAATCGGTACTCGGGGCTGATGACGCACCAACCTCCCCATAGTACCTGCGGGATGAAAGAATAGATGCTAAGTGAAGCACCCATAATACAGATTTGTAATGAACAAAGGGATTTAGTCAAATAAATTGAAAAGTGCTCCTCAATGATATTACCATGCAGCAAATAAAGGCTTATATAAATGCAAAATATAATAAAAGAATTCTTTTAGGAGACACTAAAGTCAAACATTAGTTATGCATTGATTTATAAGGTGACTTATATTAATGAAACTCTGTCTTATTTAATTTTGCCACTGTACATCCATCGTTAGAAAACAGTGGAGGTAGAAGCTTTGAATTTCATGCCAGAACTTCAGCTCCTGAATGCCACTGTGACATCAAAGATTTCAAAGTGCGTTTTTGTATCTTGGCCTTATGTGCTCAGTGGAATCTTTTGAAACTTGCTATGGTTGACTTGTGGCTCCCTTAAAAAACAATGTAGTTAATCTGCACCAAGAAATAATTGTGTAGGGGCAATTGTGTTCGTCTTCTGGAGTGTTGCAGGTGGCATCAAAATGTATGTGGTGGCATCAAAATGTGTGCATTAGGGAGAAAACAGGGCTAGCCAGCAGTTTCACTGAGATTTAGAGAAATACTTAGCATTTCAGTTATTTGAAGAACTTGCAAAACCTTCAAGGCATTATTTCGAAATATACACTGCACACTGCAATTATATGAAAGCTACACGCATATAGGATACTAAATAAAAATACCAAATGATAAATGTAATAGCCAAACAATGTAATGCATTTAGGAGATAACCAGCGGTGCATTTTGAGTTAACTGGGAATCAAGTGAAAGAAGATGCAGTCAATGATAGTAAACAAGATGATGAGGTGAAGCTAGGAAACTTAAGAAACAGTAAAATGGATTTGGGTGACGCTTCACGAGGACGTAATTGGAAATCGCTGGGAAAATGTTGCACTCGGCAGTGTACATACATTGGCGGTGAACGCCTGTGTCACGTGTAGCAGCAATGGATAATTAAAAGGACAATCTGCAAAAAGCACGAAGTCAATCTCGGAATGGAAATACACTGAGATCACATTTTTATGTTTCAGGCAGAGATTGTTCATCACTGAATGGAACAAAAGCCAATCTTCCTTTCTGAGTATTCTGTCTTTATCATGGAGTTGTTATTAGTTCGGCATTATAGGTTTCATAACATCTTAAGTGTCCTTGTCCCACGTTTTTTTTATCCTCAGACATTGCAAGATGGTGTCTTTATGTTCTTTCATGCACTGTTTAATAACTGTTCATTTGAACTTGTGTTGCTCAGATGTGCGGCACCTCCTCAGATCATTCAGAAACCCAACCAAACTTGTTGATGTTCATTGCATTTGGCAATTACTTTTAAAGATGGCACGAGAAATGTTTTTCAAAAGTGTCAAGCCAGTCTGGCTATGTTCCATGTTCGTCTCCCGAAGTGTTGCTCGGCAAAGACCCTGACCTTGTTGTCATCGCTGATGGTGCGTTTGCACCAGTGCTGTGCGGGCACGAAGACAAAGGAGAGGTCGTTGTCCTCGGTGGCCAGGTGGCCCTCGTTCCACCAGTCGAGCTCCACGACATTCTCGCAGCCTAGCTGCTCCATCCAGGGCGTCAATCCTAGTGGCACGAACCACCGCAACGTTTCCTCAAACCTGCATTATTACCATCGTAAGTTAGTGTGGCCTTAACGATAGAATAGAATATGGGGATGGATTTTTCGTACCCATGCAACATGAACACAGAAAATGGCATTAACTTCCAAATGCTTCATGATTTAATGGCATTTGCACGGTGCCACACATACAAAATAAATGGCATTTGCCTTAATGCTGTTCGTCACCTAATTCCTTCACCAGAATGCATTCGACTCTGTACTAGATGCCATGGCTTGCTCAGTGCAATTTATGTAACATATTTAAAACGACATCCTATTTAACTGACAAAACATCTTTTGGGTGTTTTCGCTGTAAAACACACATAAATAAGCGCAGTGTTATAGCGCACGACTGCGCTCGGTGAACATCAGCTAGCCGACGCTGTGATATGGAAGGTGCCGTTTTGCTTTCAGGCTTTGTATCTGACTTTCATTTGCTTAGACTGCCGTGGTTGGTTATAACGTGGTAAAAGACAGCAACAGACTAACGCGAGGGGCACCATAACATGCTTACTTCTACATCGCACCAGCCTCGAAGGCATGTTTATTTTTGCACGTTTATTTTTGTATTATTACATTGAAATTGCTCACTTCAGAATCCACTGTTATCGGCTCCATCAAGTCAAATGCCATTAGATTTGGCCGTGAGGTAGCCCCACTGAAAGGGATGTCATTCGCCAGCTTATGGCATCAATTATTAATGGCCATTTCTTGTGCCTGATAGTAAGATGTGCAAAATGTAATTAAAATGTGACCCATCTCTTCTGCAAATGCATGCCCACAATTCTGAACTACTATTTGTGTTTTCCCTTTTCTTCATAAATTGACCACTGTAAAGGTAGTTCTTAAAAAACAGGCTTCATATTCATAGCAAGTCATTAAAGTCATCATCACGATCAGCCCATTTCAAGTCCATTACAGCACGAAGGCCTTTACCAACAATTTCCAATTCGTCCTGTCTTGAGTGAGTTGGTTCCACTTCACGCTTGCAAGTTTCTTAATTTCATCGCTCCATCTGATCTTTCTGCTTTTTCTCTGCTGCACTCTCTCTTCTTTTTCTTTTTTTGGTGGAATGACGGAAATTAAAGAACGATCTTCAGATTATTTTTCTCTTTTGCTTTCTGATCCATAAGGAAGCCCATCCCAATCTTTCTTTTGACTTTTTCAGTGCACTAAGAAATTCAATTATCATTATTATTTTTTGCTTCAGTACTACTATTGTGCTGTGGGAAGAGAAATTGGCCTTAAAGTATACTTCTATAACACTATGTAAAAAAAATTTGAAATTTCTGTGGTGAAAGATTGTGACCATGCCTTGTCAAGAAATTCACCCATTAAAAGAGTTAGAGGGACTGCCTGCCATCCTTAATGAATTTGCTGTCTTTTATTGGAATAGAAAGTGCACCTTTTGAACTGTACAAGCTTACACTGGTTTCTCTAGGAAGTCATCAGAAATCTTTAGAATGGAATTTTTCGATCTTCTTGGTCACCCTTTCTATAAAGTAGAGATGCCGGCAACACTGGTTACTGGGTTCTTGCAATATTAATTTGAACATGAACGTTGCTCTCCATCGTGAAATAACACTACCAGATGTGTGTCAAATACAACTGTGAGTAATAAATTTTTGCTTTCAAGCAGTACATCTAAACCTGCGTGGGTATTTCTTGGCTTTTCGTTACACTCAGAGATTGACACTCATCGGCGTGGATGGCGCCACCGCTCATTTTCTCACGACTTGCAGGGCCAAGTTAAGGATATTATTCTTTTTTTATGGGGCATAAGCATGCCAATTTCTGTCAGTGTAAGGAATGATCTTCTCATTTTCACTACAAACGAAAAAATTTTTCTGGGCGGTAGACAGCCCCCCTTAAGAGCAAGAAACTGAACACCTTGACTATGATGACGCATGTGATATTTGGAGCAAAGCTTCAGTTGTGGATAGTTCAAACTATGAATTGCTAATTAACTACAACATTAATTAACTCAGTAACTTGTAGAATATTTGTCCTTCTATACAAATGTACGCTGCATGGCCAGAAATTTATAAGGAAACTTGCCATTGTAGCTTTTATTTGGAAGCTTGCCATCCTAGCTTTTATTTTTATACTTTACATTTTTTATATTTATATATTCTCCCCCTTTCTTTTCTATTTTTATGTTTCTGCTTTTGCATGTCACATATGTTTTCGCTTAAATGTACTCCTGCTCCTGCCATAGCCCTAACAGGCTGCAGTATAAATGAATGAATGAATGAATTTGATGTGGAACCACGCTTTGCAATTACAGGGTCAACTTCTCTTGATGGCTGACACTACTAACCTGGCATTGAGCTGGTGCACGGTGTTGAGGTCGAGATGGTCGTAGTGGTTGTGGGAGATGACAACTGCATCGATGCGAGGTAGGTCAGCGACAGTACAGGGTGCCTCGCGGAATCGCTTGGGCCCCAGTAACTGGCTGGGCGAGGCACGCTCGCTCAGCATGGGGTCGGTCAGCACGTTGACGCCCTTCATCTGCAGCAGCGCTGTAGAGTGGCCGAGCCACGTGATGCGCACTCCCTCTACGGGTGGGTCCTGGAAACGGGGCTTTAGCACCGGCAACACCAAGTCCAGCTCCTGCAAGGAAATTATCCCGCTAGCTAAATCACAGTGAGCCCAGGAAATCCGGTGGCTCACTTGTGAAAATTCATAAGACATCCTATTCCGTGAAGGTAGATGACCAGCGAAGCTGGGTAGCTCACAAGACAGAGGTGACACAGAGTTTTGACGGAAGGTACAAGCACGCTTTTTTATCTTGAGTAGTGGCAGTGATCATCAAGATGAAAGGCATGCACATACACATACACACTTCCCTAGAGAGCACTGTGTTTAGTTTATTTACGAACTTTTACACATTAGTTGTGCCACCACTCCCTAGAGGACACCAAAGGTCTTTTTTACGTGGATACCATGGAATCAGATACAAGGCTCTGCTGTGAAAAGAAAGAAAAAGACTCTAGAAGATTCGATGCACTCATTTGGCATCTACATGCAGCAAAGCTTTTCATCGTCGTTTTTCACCCAATGCTCATATGATCTGAGGGTAGAAGAGTATGACTAGAACAAGGGCATACACGCAGCATGACAGCACTTGTGCTGTTGTATTTGTTCTTCCGTGTCATTGTTGTAGCAGTGCAGTTTCATTTTCAGTTTTAAATATGAGCCAACTGGCCCATATCAAGGTGTTGCTTGGATGAGAATGACATGGTGTCTGTTTTTCACTTTGGCGTCATTCAGACACAGCTGGCAAAATTGCTTCTAACTTACATTAATGATTACTTTTCTAGAATTTACCTCAATGTAATTAAATTCCATTATAAATTGCAGCTTGCCAAATGTAATGACATTACTCTGTATTACTTTCGAAAGTAATGTTTGAAATTACTTTAAAGGGACACTAAAGCAGTTTGGACTGAGAGATTATGATTGGGGAACTCCACTGTCATTAACTGTGCCAGTTTATGTGCAATATTAGAAGAGAAAATAAACACCAAAGTTTCTTCTTAGTTTCGTCTTTGAGTGCTGCACTGAAACTTTGGAGAGATGGCATCGCAAACCCCGTTCGTTCATTGCAATTTCTTGCCAAACTGGCTCAGTCAAATTGTCTGAAATATCCCATGTTAGGTCTCTGGCTTTCTTAGAACATAATGTATATCCTTTTTACCCATAAATAATTATGTAGGATTTAGTAGAAACCATCAAAAATGTACGAGATTGCGCATATTAGTGAAAGACCCTTTGTGCAGGGATGACCACTCGTATTTTGCTTTCATGTATTTTCTGGCTTACCAGGCATTTTCACCTTGAGAGACTGGTGCTTTTGGTAATGTTAAAAAGTAATTTGCTTATAAAAAAAAATTGTAATCCACTTTGAAGTCCCTTTAACAAAATTTCATCATTCACATCATCATCATCGTCGTCATCAGCCTATTTTAGGTCCACTGCAGGACGAAGGCCTCTCCCAACGATTTGCAGTCCACCAATCATTCATATAGTACAGCACATGTACGCCTGTTTTACGGACCTGCCTTGTCACATGAGGTAATTGGAACTCAACTGACCTTTTCCCACTTTTACCACATTATTTATAATTTTTTTTATGCTGTAAGGGAAGTAAACATGCTATATTTTAGTGAGAAGTACTTGGGAAGGTAATAGGTAATTTCCCATATATGAAGTAATAATAAGTCCCCATAAATAAGTAAAGTTTTCCACTTGAAGCAATTTATTACATTATTTATTCCAGTAGGAAAGTAATTTAATTACTGTACCATCATTACTCTCAAGTTTGCATTCAGATTCACAATTTTCCATTGCACGGAATGCACAATTTGTTGATCGCTGCAGTTACTGTCGCTGTCAATGCTAAAATCTGTCAAGCAATGACATGTATTGAAGCTTCTGCACCGCTTTTGTGCGAACTGAATCAGAATTTGCAGGTTCACAGAGTGAAAAAACAAAACAAAAGAGTGCTGATGTAGTGATTAAGCTTCTATTTTGTGCTGCTTTCATAATTCATTACTCATAATTCATTACACACACACACACACACACACACACACACACACACACACACACACACACACACACACACACACACACACATATATATATATAATGGAAGTGGAAAGAAAATGTTACCAATGCTCTTCACTGGAAATGTAAGAGCACACACAACATTCTGGTTTCAGTGTCTGTGACATCTTTGTACAACCCAGAATATTTATAGTCAATGCAGCTCCTTGTCGTGATGTCAGAGGTTAGCTTCGGGGGACATTAAGAGTGCACTGAAATTTTTACCGGCTATGGTGTGAAATTCCTGTCATGTCAGCTAAGCACCAGCTGTGCTCACAATCAGATTAATGATTTTATTAAAATGAGGCGATTACTGGCCCTGAAGCTTTGTCAACATTGCCTGACTAGTGTATAGTCTAACTTTGATACAACAAATATAGATATAGTAATGACTCATGAGCTTTTCTTATTTAAAAAGATAAAAATATAACAAAGCAAAAGAAGAATAGTGTTGAGAAGAATAGTGTTAACATTGATACAGTGTTGTGAATATACATTTATCACAAATTTTTAGATGTAACTATTCTGGTGTTATACACAAATTTGTTATAGTGAAAGGTACACAACCGTCTCACTAGTACTAACTTATGGGGCAAAAACTTGTAGATTAACCAAGATAACCTTAAGAGGAAGTTAAGACCACATAATGGCAACAGTATAATAAATGATAGGCATGACACTGAGAGACAGGAAGACGGGGCAGTGGATCAGAGAACAGACAGGAGTAGCCGGCATTAGGAGAAAAAAGTGGGCCTAAGCAGGCCACGTAATATGAAGGACAGATAACCAATGGTAAATTACAGTGATGGAATGGATATAAAGGGGGGTAAGCACGGCCCAGGACGACAGAAAGTAAGATGGGAAGATGAATTTAAAAAATATGCATGCATAAAACAGAACCAGCTCACACGGGACAGGACAGAATGGAGTTAGTTGGGAGGGGTGTTCATCCTGCAGTCGACATAAATTAGGCTGATGGGATGATGATGCTATGCTACAATGAGGCTTGATTGTAGTATATACGACACACTTATAACCAATTTAGTCAAAGTGAAAGTTTGTTGCATCTGGCCTGCAACGTTTCTCAGCAGGAAAGTGTAATGCAACATAGAAAGTACGAAATGAACAACGCACCTGCTTTGGAGGCACATTGCTGTTGTCACGTGACAGGCCAAACTTGAATATGTTGGTGACGGTGGGAGGCCGCCACGTCGGCCACGGGTTCTGGAAGCGTCCGTTGACGCATACAGAGCGTTGCAGGTTGGCCTGGCCTTCAGGATGCAGCAGGGTGTTGCGTTTTATTGTCTGAACGCCTGGGAAGTCGCTGCCACTGCTGCGCCCACTAGGCACCTGTGTGATGTAAAAGGATAAGCAAAGATGTCAAATCCAAAAGATTGATGAAATTGTGCGGATCATAGGAACAACTGAGCGGCTTTTGTTCGCCTGCACCTGCACGTGCTGCCCCCAGCTATCAGTGCCAATGCGCGTGGGCTATTCCCGAAACTTCTTTGCCCGTGGCTTTTGCCAGCCTGCACCTGTGTGTGCTGGCGGCCAGGGCACCTTTGCCCACACACCCATCTTTCAGGCTTGCCCAGGCATGTTTGTTTTCCTTCTCTCTCTCGTGTCGCTCCACAGTGCCCTCTCGGGCATGCTACAGGGTTCAGAATAAAGATTCACTTCCTTACCAGACACAGTCATTGTTGGTACTGCATACACATGCTCTGCATAATAAGTCTATGCAGTAATTAAGTGGCTTACTGGAGCATGCTACATACAGGGCACAGTAGTACATGAACAAAATTGTGGGTTTAAATGTTCCAAAGCTTCACAGTGGGCTGGGAAGCACTTTAACAAAGAACTTTGAGTGAGACCATCTGGGAATATTTACAGTTCACGTAAAATGGCATTGACATGCATTTCTGACAATTGATTATCAGCATTAAGTGAAGGCATGAGTTCTCAAAATCACAGTTATAGTAGTAGCAAGCCTTACAATGCCTTGGACAATTTGTACGGCTGTGTGTACAGCAAAGTTTTGTGTGCAATGTGAATTTGAGTGCAAATCAAATAAAATATTTTTGAAATAACGTTCAGATATCTTTGAATAATTTCATGTTACATTACAGAGTAATGTACTGCAAAACAAATTTGTTGCATGACTAGTGCTGATTCCTAAATAACAATCCAACACAGATCTGCATAGATGCATGAATTAACTTTGCCACAATACATAAGTGTTAATTTCACAGCAGTATACAAGTGTTAATTTGGGTGCAGAACACAAGTATTACGCAGTGATGCATAGTACATGCGGTAATGGCCCACTTGTCACAGGACGTGGCATATTTTGTGCCTTAATTTCAAATGCCAGATAATTCGAACAGTAAAACTTAGGAGTGATTTTAATCAAATAACAAACGCTATTCAAAAACTATTCCATAGTTTGAATATTTGCAACACCCCTAATAATTTGATAGAGGAGCTTTTGTACATCCATATTTTGCTTAGTTCCTAGAAGTGACGCTACACTGCAACATCATCCAGAATATGGTCACAAGGGAGCAACACAGTGCTAATTTCCAGCACTTCCTTTGGCTTGCTCAATGGTCTGCTGCATTGTAATAAGTAATAATTTATTTGCATAAGTTAATTTTGTACAAGTTATTCAAGAGCATAACAATTTGTGGTATATATTTTTTATGATGGTTTTATGATAGAGTTGATAATAACATTGCGCATATCCTTTATGCGAACTGAGCAAGATCTACGTATATTGCATTTCATATCCTTTGTGCCTAATAATTGGGGATGGTCGTTGCTGAAACGTTTTGTATGTCAACAAATAATTTTGAATGCTAGGCAAATGACATTTAGAAGAAATGAAGTAGCCAAGGCACCCTGTACTTTGATCTCTTCACGGCATGCGTCTTGTGCGTGACAGAAGAGAATAATTTTGCTTGCGAACTTACAGGAGTCCTAACTCTTGGCGTGCCAGGGTCGTTGGGGTCAGCCCGGCTGTCGAATGTGAACTGGTCTGACCCCGAGGAGCATATTAGAGAACAGCGGCGGATGACAGCAGGCCTCAGTTGTTGCTGCTGCTGTTGAAGGTCAGTGCTACCTAGTGATTGATCCGAGTGGTAGTCGGACGTGTCTGAAGGGCTTGTGGTGCCCGACTTAGGCTGCGGTGACGGTGGCTCAGACCGGCGCTGCTGTGCCTGGGGACGCCCGCTTCGGGACCGCGAGCTCATTTCACGCATGTTGGAAGCGTGCGGTGACAGGGCGGTCAGCTGTGCAGATGCGACAGACATCAAGTTAGCGTTCTGTTTAACATCACTGACGAAGAAATGTGTGCTCATGATTTTGGCAGATGAGTGCTGCTAAATTCAGCAAGGTGGAATAGCAGTTATGAAAGGGAAAATTAGCACCCACCCATTTATAGCACAAGGCTGCATAAAAAGCCAAACAAATTCTTGATTACTTGTTTGCATTAGTAATTGCTGAGCTGACAAGCACGAAATAAACACTCAATTTGAAAAAAATGTTGCTGTAGCAAGATTACAGGACCCTGTGCTTCGAAGTGCTGTACTAACGTGACAAAAAGCGCAAACAGAAGTGACATGAACATCCAGAAAGTGTTAGGCAAGTGTTACTATTCTGGGAAAGATAGCATAGAAACAAGTGCATCATTAAGAAACAAGCATAATAAAATGGTGTTTTTACAAAACCTGGGTAGCAGGACTACATGAAACAGCTTAGGCTGAAAAACGTTGCTTGCTGACTCATGGTATGACGATGATGATTATGAACCATTTTTTATGGCACATACCCACTCAGGGGAGTAACCCAAGAAACGGGTGGCAGTAGTTATTTACGAACTGGTATTAAGAGGGACCGAAAATATTAAAATAAGCCAGACTGCTGGTCTTCATCATCTTCTGTACCTCTTACAAGCCTTTGCTCTCTCCCACTACACCCACTACAGTACTAACAAATTTAGGTAGTGAATGACATGTAGCGTGATTTCAATATTTACAGTATCTTATCTCATAATGGCTAAGTATCTTATCAAACCAAGAAAATTGGAGCAACAATTCACTTTTATTTCTGGCCATGGAGATCACTGCGATATAAAACAGGGAGGAAAATGTCACTTTAGTAATAGTGCATTAAACGAAATTGAAGTTGTTTTATTAGCCATTCTGTAAAATCACAAATAAAAATGGGGGGAGTTATAGGAAAGAAAGCTTTCCTTGGAAGATCTTTATGCACCAAGGACAGCTGGTAATCAAGTCAGTGGTTAGTCACTGGTAATTAATTATTCAATAATCTGTCTTATGAACTGTCTACAGCTGAAACCAATTGTTTTGAAAATACAGCTATGGGCCGTGTGTGAAGTTTACTCAGCTTAAATGTGGGTTGACAAGTATATGTGTGAAAATGTCTCTCCATCATACAACTTTCAGTGTTTACGAGCAGAGGTGGTCATTTCAACCGTCGTCCTATTTGCAGCTTGTAGCAAATACCATTGGTAGTTATTTCAATCTATCTAATTACTCTTGTCAAATGCACTTTGTATTAAATTCTCGTTTCAGCATTTTGCTATTCACCCTACAACTATTACTTGAGAGGGGCAGCTTGTTGGAATAGTTGGTCTGACATTATTACTTCATGAATTTAGTGCTAGAAATTAAACATACATGAGAACGAAACATGGCAGACAAGGTCGAGCATATGTCTTTGTCACATTCTTTCTTGTGTATGTTTAATTTTTACTTCTATATATTTTATGCGCCATGCTCATGAATATTTGGTTATTGAGCTATGATACCAATGTCAGTATAAAAGTGAACTGTTTGCACGTGGCAGATAATGACAGTGATGTTGCTTATAACCACAGGCTGTTAAGTTTCTCAAGTTTAACAGCATATTTTTGCAGCTATGCAGACATGCAGGAATGATATCATGTGTGTAGGTGTGACAAATATGTAAAACACCTGACCATCTCAGCTCATTCGACATATGCAGAACCCCACGGCTAAAGGTTTGAGTAAGAGTGTTTGTGCAATGTTTTGATAATGTGACATAACATATGTGAACCAAACAAGCTTCATGTTAATTACCATTATTATTTCTATTTACTAATGTGACAGTCCAAACCTTGAAGCTTTGTTTGCTATTCTGTGGATAAAGTGAGTGGACAAGAACATAACATAAATATTTTAAAATTCTGTCATGAAAGAAAAGTTCCATACCTCTTGTCAAATCAAAGGTCGATTTACTTAGAGAATGAATAACAGCATGAGAAAACAAGGATGTAAAGGCAACGCACATTGTGGACCTGAAGCAGCTAGCTCGCCAACAAACGTTGACAAAGCTGATTCACCAGTTTAATAGAAAAACTGATTGGATGATCCCCATTCTGGATTTGTAATGCTTGCAAACTAACAGCCATCCTCGAAATGTATAAAATCTGTTAGCGATCTCACTTATATTGGCTAGTGCTGTGCAAATACCAGGAGTAAACATAGAGTGTCAATCAAAGGTGCTTTATAACACAGATCCACTTGGCAGGTATGAAAAACCAGGATCAAGGTGCTATAGCAAAGGCAAGCTTAAAGCCCTTCTGGGATATGCAAACATTTTCATTAAATTGCTGCTGCTTTATTTCTGTAGGAAATAGATGAAAGAGCATGGTGAAGAGTACCTTGGAAAGTGCAAATGTCTGCTTGAAGTCACTCCTGTGTCACTTTCTCTGATATATTTAGTGTCTCCTAGTGTCTGCACTTTCTAAACTTAAATTTCTGAGTATTGTAACTGCTTTCGACAAATCCAGGAATGCACTGTGATTTCCATCAACATGTATTGTTGTAAGAAGGGTACAACACAGCCACATGTTGAGTGTGGTATTATCACCCCATTAGTAGTGTTAAGGCCAGTATGGCAAATTATTTCTGTGGAAACTTGCACGATGGAGGTGGAGGAACGTGCATGAGAGCAATGTATGACCATTCATGCGTTTGTAGCAGGAAGTCTTGTTTTTGAGAAACCTGTATGGGTTTCCTTCAAATGGTTTCTTGCAACAAATCAATGGATGACAACTTTTTACCCCCTTTCAAAGCATGTTATCAAGGGCAGTTTGTGCATGACAGCCTTGTTATCTGAGCACAATTGACTGGTGGGAGCCCTTTTCAAGAATTTGTTGCCCCCTGTGGAAAAGAGCCCTCTCCCGTTTGCAAATCTGTAGGTGCTGCCCGTGCATACATTGTGTCGTTGTCGCAATCTTGAATAAAAATAGCACTTCCCCGCTCCATTCAGCAAACCCGCCTAACCGCTTAGGTACCAGAAACTTGACGGAGGTGACCTCTTCCAGCTGAGTCATTTCCCCCTGCACCCACCACTTTTGAACAACAAAGAAATGGCACCGATGTGCAACTGCTAAAAATGCTTCTTGTTTTATGAGACAAGACAATCCAGTAAGCTCTGTGCCGAGCACTGACACTAAACTGTAGTCGGCACCAATTAGCCGCTCCTGCTCAGTGACAAACGCTGAGTACTGGGTTCTGTCGAAGACGGATGTTGCACAATGTTTTGAAGGAGCAGTATTGTGGAAACAAGGCAGCTGTAACCAACTACGTGTCGACTATGTTAGTTTCAATTTCCAGAAGCCACAGATATTTTTTGCTATTTATGGACAAAGATATGAAGTGTCTAAATCAGAATTTAAGCGTTTATGTAAACAGAGCTTGCACAAAGATGAGCAACCCTCTGCCTAAAGGTGCAGTGCTAAGGTGAAGATAAAGAGTGTATAGGCATATCCGAGCTGCTCGCAGTGTGAATGTGCAACAATTCGGTGGTGACCATTTGCTGTGTCACCCTTCAGCATACATAGTTACCAAAATTTCCTAGGAGGGAACATTTTGAGAATTCAAGCCCAAAGAACGTGCTTTTGTTGGGCCTTGGATGACACACAAAGGCGAATTATCAGGAAGGAATAGTTGGCTTTGACATGCATTGAAAACATGTGTGAAGTAAAGCATTCACAATCGTTTTTAGTCATTTTTAAGTCTTTGGTATTGCGTACACAAGTAAGCTAAAAATAACTTGTTGCATGTAAAAGGAAAATTCATGTGCTACTCTTTTAGTATGACAGCAAGAAACTGCATGGATTAAAAGCGAGTTTATCTGAAGACATAGACTGACTATATGGACTTGGTTTATCACAGCTGCAACATTACTATAATTGCTTGTTTAGACATACGGTTGCCTACTTACATGCACCTGATCCACACATTAATTATGACATATATTGTACACAAAGTATACGAATATGTGCACACTATATGCTCGTGTAACTAACAAATGTATAAACGTTGCTTATGTAACGTTCCTTGCAATCGCTATATATGCAGTAAATTCACTAACCAATAAAGGTGAATGCGGAACATAACATGTACGACTGCATGTGGTTGATGCGCCCGGAAACGTGCATTATAAAGTTTCAGGCGTCGATTGACGATTGACAAGCACTAAATAAAACCACTTCAGTAAAACGCGCGACACACCACTCCCGTGTTTCATCAGATATCATCGTGGAACTCTCATACCTGTCGTACAGCGAGGACACCACATCGAAGCCGCGGCAATCTTATCGAGAACGTCGCCGACATTGCCGCTCTGATTGATCTGTTTCAGCTCTGATTGAGACAAACGATCGGCGATTTTAGGTAAGTACTTGCGCTTGCCCGCGGCGAGCAGCAATTGTGACAACGGCAATATCTCGGTGTTGGTGCTTTATCGCGTCTACGGAGACCCCGTGCGTCGATCCCAGCTTGCAACGCAGGCCGCGGTCGGAAATCGAAACCGCGCGCGACGTACAGATGTATGTACTACGTACACGTACGACACTCAACCGCACGCTTGCCTCATCCGGATCGCGGCGCAATAAAACGCAAGCGTACTGCCCCTCTCCCCTTGCGGATCCAGCCACCGTGCGGCGAAGGACGCGGCCGGCAGCTGGGCACTCCGGAGCTCGACACCGAGAAATAAAACGCAAGCGGTCTCACCTACCCTCGCTGCTGTTTACCCACGATTTTGCCGAGGAAGACGCGAGGTCTCGACCTGTTTCACGTCGCTTTTCTGTCGTCGTAACATTTGCCGTCGCGGACCGAAACCCCCGTTCTCACTGTCACCCTCGCATCCCCATTTTCTGCTGGCGCTTTTTTCGGTTTCGAAACTTGACGGGAGCGGCCCGCGACTCAAAGCCGTGCGGGCCGCTCGACGCTTTTGTTTAAACGTGGGCGTAAACGGCGAAACGCCTTCTAACCAGCGAAATGTGAACCGAGTCGATAAGCATCGCGTAAGATGTCGGGCACACGGCCTGGCAAGCGCGCTTGAGGCAGGACGACGTCGTGCAGCGAGGTGAAGCAGGATGTACAGGGGGGGAGGAAGGAAGACGACGAAGAAAACTCGGGAACGGTGCACGCGGCGCGCACGGACGCGTGCTCCGTACGTACCGCCTCGCTGCGAACGAATGACCACCGCACACACTTTTCACCTGGGTACGTTAGCGACGTGACGACGTCGTGCGATCGGTGTCGGTGCACGGTTTCGGTTGTGCGGCATCGAGGTGGTTCCGTGAGTGACGCCGCGCCGATATGAGCACGAACCTCAGAGAAGACGGCGACATTCTTCGGGGCTGCAGAGACGGCGGCACTGCTGGCGATGGCAGCGGCTGCGATAGGGCCCAACGCGGCCCGGCAGATGCGCACCGCATTTAGCATCGGCAGCTATGTTTAGGGTCGGGAGGACACGGGGTCCGTACCCACGGCGGAGGGGGAAACCGAGATGGAGGAGAGGCGCGACGACCGAAAACTTCGGATCAGTAGCGACACCTGGGACGCGGTTGCGGAGGCTTTCCTGTCGAAACTGCATCGACACGACGCGTTTGAGTTGCTGGAGTTGCTTCTTTTGAGAGTCTCATTCAGCGTTCAACGATTCCGACGACTGTAGGTCAGGACTCATGTCGGCAACTTGGCGCTTCCGCGCGATGCGTCAACCGATGCGTCAATGGTGGTGATGTCAGCCTACAACGTAAGGAGAGAGTTATCGGAACGGCGAATGAATAAATGGAAACAACGCGCGTACGAACGGTACAGAGGAAGAAATGAAAATTAGAGGAAGTTCTTATGCAGCTGTTTCCATTTAATGAATACGTGTCAACTCGAGTAGCGGCCACGACCAGGTCGCAGGATAGTTTTAGGAGGAATGCTGTTTTGAAGATTCTCTTTTTAAAACAGCGTTCCTTCTTACAGGAAAAATAAAAAAAGATTCATTCAAATGGAAACGGCCAGCCACAGTGGACGTCCATATGTGTTAAAAATTACGTTTATTGATCGTTAATCCCCTAGGATTCGCTAAGTACCGTTATAGTCTATTTGGCAGCTCTCAACTTAATTGTAGCCAGCGAGTCCGAACTTTCGAGTTGACATGGTTAGACGTCTGCTTTTTTCTTTTCTCGCAGTGAATCATTCATATATCAACCAGCAGCAGCCCCGCTGCAAGAGCGCATTCCATCTCCGGCATGGTCTAGTGGCTAGGATACCTGGCTTTCACCCAGGAGGCCCGGGTTCGATTCCCGGCGTCGGAAGTATGTGGTCTCATGGTGTAACGGTTAGCACTCTGGACTCTGAATCCAGCAGTCAGAGTTCAAATCTCGGTGAGACCTCTCCATTTCTTTTCTCGCTGTGAGTCAATCATATATCAACCAGCAGCAGCCCCGCTGCAAGAGCGCATTCCATCTCCGGCGTGGTCTAGTGGCTAGGATACCTGGCTTTCACCCAGGAGGCCCGGGTTCGATTCCCGGCGTCGGAAGTATGTGGTCTCATGGTGTAACGGTTAGCACTCTGGACTCTGAATCCAGCAATCCGAGTTCAAATCTCGGTGAGACCTCTCCATTTCTTTTCTCGCTGCGAGTCAATCATATATCAACCAGCAGCAGCCCCACTGCAAGAGCGCATTCCATCTCCGGCGTGGTCTAGTGGCTAGGATACCTGGCTTTCACCCAGGAGGCCCGGGTTCGATTCCCGGCGTCGGAAGTATGTGGTCTCATGGTGTAACGGTTAGCACTCTGGACTCTGAATCCAGTAATCCGAGTTCAAATCTCGGTGAGACCTCTCCATTTCTTTTCTCGCTGTGAGTCAATCATATATCAACCAGCAGCAGCCCCACTGCAAGAGCGCATTCCATCTCCGGCGTGGTCTAGTGGCTAGGATACCTGGCTTTCACCCAGGAGGCCCGGGTTCGATTCCCGGCGTCGGAAGTATGTGGTCTCATGGTGTAACGGGTAGCCCTCTCGGCTCTGAATCCAGCTATCCGAGTTCAAATTTCTGTGAGACCTCTGCCTTTTCTTTTTGCAGTCAAGACAGACTTCACAGGAACTTCTGTTACGATGTATTTTTCCGGAACTTTCGAATCGCATGTTTGCTTTTCTCTGCCTTGCCCGTGGCTAGCTGGCTAGTATTTCCTACGCATCCTCTATTTTGTACTTTATCTCTTTCTTTTTTTAGTGTCTAGTTTATTATCATTTCAGCAACTTTCTGTTTCTCTATTCAACTCCCGTTATATTTAGTGGCACGTGAAGGGGTGCATTCTTTTTGAGCCTTAATTTTATTTCTGTGTTTCTAATTCCCCCGCTTTAACGTACTTTCTATAAGACCCACGTACCATAAATATATTTCCCTTCAGCCTCCCCCATGGCCGCTGTGCCGTGCTCCCTACTGCAGAAGATAGAAACCGCGAACCGCGTTATGGCCCATGACTCACGAGGTGGTCTTGTGTGGATTGCTGTTGTAGTTCCGGGATCTGGTCCCGGAACTAGCGCTGAGCCGAGCCCAAGAATGAAGAGAACTCGTTTCTTTCTTTTCTTTCTGTTTTGCGGGACCCCGCCACAGCGGTCTAGTGACTGCATTTCGATGGAGGCGGAATGTTGAGGCCCGTGTGCTGTGCGATGCCAGTGCACGTTGAAGAGTACCAGGCGGTGGAAATTTCCGTAGCCCTCCACTACGGCGTCTCTCATAATAATAGCTGGTTTTGGGACGTAAAACCCCATATTTCAATCAACTAATTTTGTTGGTTGTGAACGCTCTGAAATGGCAAGTTTTGCGGAAACCCTTAGAGTCCGCGTAGAACCACTGTGCTCCACGATCATAGGTTGTAATGCCGCAAGGGCAAGGCATAGGCGGAGATACAGTTGAACTACACGAAATTTCGATGGGCACAAAATGAGAGCAATAGCTAGGTGGGGTGGCGAAAGAATACCGTATATTCTCCGCTTGACTGGACCTACGACTCGAAATACTTTGCTAAAGAAAAGCAAAATAGCAAGAAGAACCTGTGTTGTGAATCGACAATGCGAAACGAAGGGTGCGCGTGCACCAAACAGACAACCAAGCTTACCTAAAGTAGAATAGAAAAACAATTCAATACAAAGCAAGTAGACAGACTGAAGCACCAACCAGCGCGAGTCAACAGCGTCGTTAAATCTGATCAAATGCACGATCTGAGCCTCTTTATCTATCGAGCAGACATGCGCTCAAAGAATGAACACCTGGACGATGATAACTGCAACGATATCGGCCCCATCTGTTCCCTTTTTTTATGTAACCGTGTGACTTCGCTTCGACGGCGGCGATAATCCGATGGCGTAAGGGAAAGACCAGGAGGTGCTCGCCGGAACGCAGTCTGCCGCGAACGACTGAAGAGAACAAACTCGTTCTGACTGCTGCTGGATGAAGCCCGCCCGAGCAAGCCGGTATAATCTTGGCAGAGCACATTCACTCGGCATTGACCCAGTCGTTGTCGCCCTGCTCTCGATCCAGGTGAAACTTCCATCTCTCTCTCTTCCCGCGCTCGCCCCACCGTTTCTCGTCGTGTCTGCGCAATCGTTTTTCGGCTTCCACCCAAAAAAGTACACGTTCGATACCGAGCGCGGCGGTCTCATTTTTGATGGGAGCGAAAATGCCGGAGCCCCGTGTACTGTGCGTTATCAGTGAGCGTTGAAGAACCCCAGGTGCACATGGTCAAAATTTCCGGAGCCTTCCACTACGGCTTTACTATCCTTTCTATCGCTTTTAATCTTTTTCCTAGGTGCGCGCGGAATGTGCGCTACCCTGACGCTGATGAAGAGGAGACGACGGCGAAGGGCGAAAGATTTTCATTAAAATCGAGGGCCGACCCATGTCAAGACACACACACACACACACACACACACACTTAAGGATGACGTTTACAATCTTGTTCACAATGAAGAGTGACGCAAATGACTTTCCTTTTCACTACTGCGATGACAATATTATACACTATAAACACGGTAACCTTTTGTAGTGTCACGGCCGACGGCCGATACCGGAGCGGCCTCGGCACACAAACCACCACTGCAGGCTAACCAACAACCACCTTTATTGGTGATGCGCACATGTATATATACAGATGGCAACAGATGGCAGTGCCATGTGTCGTGGCGGAATGTAATTACAATACAACACCTTTAGTTTATTTTACAGGTACACAAAAAATGAAGATATCGTCCCGTACCAAAGGTCACCGTGTTTATAGTGTACCGTGTTTAGAGTGTACGGACGCTCTAGGCATGTTCAGTCTAGGAATTTCAATTTGACGAAGCCAAATGTACGATGAGAATTGTGCCGCTGTATTGTCATTCTTGTTTGCGTTATTGTATTATTTATTATGTAACAAAAACACGTAATAAAGAAAAAAATTAGTGGCCAGGATACCTGGCTTTCACCCAGGAGGCCCGGGTTCGATACCCGGCCCCAGAAGTGTGCGGTCTCGCGGTTAGCACTCTGGACTCTGAATCCAGCAATCCGAGTTCAAATCTCGGTGAGACCTCTCCATTTCTTTTCTCGCAGTGAGTCATTCATATATCAACCAGCAGCAGCCCCGCTGCAAGAGCGCATTCCATCTCCGGCGTGGTCTAGTGGCTAGGATACCTGGCTTTCACCCAGGAGGCCCGGGTTCGATTCCCGGCGTCGGAAGTATGTGGTCCCATGGTGTAACGGTTAGCACTCTGGAATCTGAATCCAGCAATCCGAGTTCAAATCTCGGTGAGACCTCTCAATTTCTTTTCTCGCTGTGAGTCAGTGATATATCAACCAGGAGCAGCCCCGCTGCAACAGCGCTTTCCATCTCCGGCGTGGTCTAGTGGCTAGGATACCTGGCTTTCACCCAGGAGGCCCGGGTTCGATTCCGGGCGTCGGAAGTATGTGGTCCCATGGTGTAACGGTTAGCACTCTGGACTCTGAATCCAGCAATCCGAGTTCAAATCTCGGTGAGACCTCTCCATTTCTTTTCTCGCTGTGAGTCAATCATATATCAACCAGCAGCAGCCCCGCTGCAACAGCGCTTTCCATCTCCGGCGTGGTCTAGTGGATTCCACTTCCGGCCGCGATAGCGAACGGACGTGTGCATCATGTGCTCCGTTGGAGCGGCATCGGCGGCACAGCTTAGCCGCGGTTCCAGGATTGAAATGCCACAGGATTATGCCGTCATTTTGCCCCCTCTGCCAAATGGGTATGTGGTTCAGAACACTGTTTTTCTGCACGCAGATGTAAAAGGAAGGCCTTATCACGCGGAAGATTTTCGTGAGCCCCTGTTTCGACGTGTCCCGCCCACCGAGGTCCTTGCGCTTGGTGCATATCAAATGAATCACGTGTGGGCGGTGACCTGTAAAAGCGCTGAGGGTGTGTGTTATGTTGCCGCTCATAAGGCGATCGTGCAGGAGGAACGGCGTAGCACCGTACGCTATACAAAGCTTCTTTCTCGGCTCTCTCTCTGCATGTTCTTGGACAGCAATTATCAATGGAAAGCAAACTACTCCCATTGAGCGGCTGGTCTCCCACGCTGGCCCCCAGGGGTTCCTGGTACGAGACCCTTCCCTTTCGCTGAACGTCGCTCGGGGGGGTCGCGGCTGCGCGACCGTACTTGTCCTCTTAGTGGCCGTTTCGGGGAAGAGCAGCTCGGACGCGTAGGAGGACAATGCATGAGAAGTGCGCCCTCGCTTGAAGCGACAATGGCGCTTGGCCCAACCAATTCTTTAACGACCAGCATGCGCTTTCGGCGCGCCGACTGGAACGAAGCGTTGAGTCGCAGCCAGTGCACTGTCCGAACTTCGGGAAAGGCGAAGACACGCTGTGTTTCCTGGAACGACAGGGTTCGACTGGATGAGCGTGGGAGATGGCCCGAATGCCGCAGGGCTGCTACGATACCGATATTTCGATTGTGAGAATATCGGAGAGCGTGGGATAAGGAGAGGGAGAGCCATGATGGGAAAGAATGCCAAAATGCCTGTTTAAACTGCAAAGACGCTGCTGTCGGGATTAGGGACAGCCCACTAGGGAGTGGCTTAATCTGAGGATAAACAGATTGGATGACAGAAGGTTGAGGCGGACCAGCAGTGGCCACCTCCCCTCTTTCTTTGTTACCGCAAGGTACTAAAGACTGGACGGGATTCGTTTCCCTTCAGTCTAGGCTGTAATCACTTAACTGATCGATCAGTAAGACTCCGTACGATGCAACTTCTGTCTGGGCCGTAACCACTCGGTGGTCGAACAGTGAGACTAAGTTCGTTGTATGTAGTAACAGTGTTCTAGGCTCTAACTTAAGAAAAGTTAAGTAGAAGAGTAAGACGCTGTTGATGTCTATGTTATCATCAGTGTGCTTCGGCAAGATGTACATATGACTGTAAATATTTTGCTACAATATACCTTCAAGTTCATTACCTCCAACCTGCCTCCTGCTTCATCGACGTCGATCATCTCCTTGACGGGACTTCAATCCACATCAAGGAGAAAACGAACAAGAAATACATAACTGGCGCAGTCGGACAGGGATCGGCGAAGCTCTACAGCACCATACACCGGACCAGTGCCGAGGAGACCGAGGGGCAAGGCATCCGTCAGCCACCAGCGGCAACGTCGAGACGATCCCACAGCAGCCAACTCCGGCACCGTGGAAGAGATCCAGGAACGACAGTGCATACAGGAAGGGGTGAGCAGGATTTCTTGCGTTTTTCTCTAGTTGGCATGGCAGTTTATGTGTAGAGCACATGGTGAGAACACGCGGGGGTGCTGAAACAATGGAGTCTAATGGAGATGAAGGTGCGAGTGCGGTAGCAATGGATCGGAATCGAGAGCCATCAAATCATGGTATTCTAAATTCTGATCAGTCAAATGAGGCGAGAGTGCCTACTCAGAGGCAAGAATCGATGCAGCTGGCATCTCAGGTTTTGCCGAATTCAAGTGAAACGAGAACGCTCGAACTTGAAATTCAAAAGCTCAATCTCCAGATTGAGTACGAAAAGCTATTGCAAACTAGAATGAACGCGGAACGTCTCAATGGCACGTTGTCCAACTCTGGGTCGGAGACGGGCGATCGGGGGCGACGGTGTTTCGATTCTGTCCAGCAATGTGCAAAAGTGCTGAAAGGGTTCCGCCTGCCGAGTGACGCGGATGTGCCATTATGGTTTGAGGAAGTAGAAAAACTATTTGCTACTTACCAAGTACCGTATGAGAGTCGCGTGCATTTGGTTATACCAGCACTAACGGAACGAGTTCGTTACTTACTGCGTAACCTCAACTCTGAAGAGAGTGCAGATTACGAGGCAGTTAAAGCAGCAGTACTGACGGAACTGAAGCTTTCTCCGGCAGAGTATCTGCAGAGGTTCGAAACAGCGGTAAAGCGGAAGGAAGAGACGTGGGCGCAGTTCGCGTCGCGCGTGAAAACTTATTTCTCCTACTACCTCCAAGTGAGAGAGGCCGACACGGTAGAAGTGATGGCAGAACTCATGGTTGCTGACCGCATAAAATCGGGCCTTAGCACGGAGGGTCTTGAGTATGTGAGACTAAGAGAAGGCGAGGGATGGCTTAGGCCAACTGAGATCGCTAAAGTGCTGCAAACTTTCGAACAAGCGAAAGGAAAAGGGCGTGCTTCAAAGCAACCAACTGTAGAAATGGGGCAGAAGCCGGCGACACGAGTAGAGAAAGGGGCTCTGAAGTGCCACTTATGTCACGGCTCAGGCCATTTCGCTAAAGAGTGCCCGAAGTCTAGTGATAAGGAGAGCAACCCTGAAGAAGGCTACCGAGCCAAAGCGGAAGGTCCAAAAGGTAACGTTATCCCACGAGACGGAAACTGAAATACCTGATGGAGTACTTAGCGCAAAGGTGAAGTCTCTAAAACACGAGGGTGAAGGCACAAATAAACTGCAGTTAATTCCCGTATCATGTGCAGGTATATCCGCAGATGCAATTTTGGATACAGGGAGTGAAATAACTGTCTTTCGGGAGAGTCTGCTTCCGAGAAGTTTAGTAGAGCCGTCTGGCAAGGTGAGATTGGTGTCTGCTTTTGGTAAAACTATCGAGGCAAGGCTAGCTACGTTGCCGGTCAAATTAAATAGCCCGCGAGAGGTTACGGAGCCTCAGAGCGTCGACCTACTCTGCGCGTTAACTGATGAGCTCGTCGAGGGCACAGATTGTTTGTTGACCGAGGAAGATTGGAAACTTTTGTCGAAGGCCAGCAGCCCTCTGGCACCCTGTCGAGCACCGGCCGAGCCTGCTCCCGAGGCAGAACAAGCAGTAGAGAAACCAAAGGTCGTGGCATGCAATCTTACTTTGGACAAGAAAGACGTTTCCGGCGAAGATGCGCAAATTGATGAAGAAAGGGAGGCATCATTAGGCCAGAGAGAAAGCCCCGCTAAGTATTTACAGCAACTTAAGGAGCAGCTCGAGACGGCCGCTAATATTGCTGAGCTAACTAGTGCAACTCATCAGGAGAGTTACGCCAGTGCCTATAATCGCAGCACCAGGCTTAAAGCTTTTAACGTTGGCGACCAGGTTGTGGTTTTCGACAATGATCGGAATTGTAAGATGTCACCTAAATGGCTAGGCCCATTCACAGTGGTTGGACGTGAGCGCGAACACTCTTACCGCGTTGAAACATCTGAGGGAAAGGTGAAAAGTGTCCACGCCAACAACATTCGACCTTACTATACAAGGGTCAGTCATATTGGGGTAGTCTTCGATGAGGACCATGATTTTGGGGAGGTGGAATATGCTCCACAACCAACCACTATAAAGCGGGAAGAGCTAGTGCTAACGAGCGAGAAGGTTGCTCACCTTGATGCTGACGCGCAGGCGGAAATACAGGCGGTGTTCCAAAGACATTGCACACTCTTTGACGGCACCCCGGGTATAGCGAAGGTAGACGAACATAGGATAGAAATAGAACCGGGCCACCAGCCAAAAAAGGTGTTTCCTTATCGGGTACCGGAACTATTAAAGAAGGAAGTCAGCCGGCAAGTTGACGAACTTTTGACTTCGAAGTTGATCTACCCCACAGAGAGTGAGTTTGCACACCCGGTAGTATGCGTCGGAAAAAAGGATGGGACTATCCGCATGTGTGTGGACTACAGGGCGTTAAATGCCGTCACCAAAGCGGATGCGTTCCCTATGATGAATCCTCAGGAATTGATTTTCCGAGTAGGCAGAGCGCAGTTCATTACGGTAGTGGACCTTAGACGCGGGTACTGGCAGGTACCGATGGAAGAGAAGAGTCAGAAATTCACCGCGTTTGTAACGCACGAGGGTCAGTACGCATGGAAAGTGATGCCTTTCGGGCTAAAAAATTCCGCGGCAACCTTTCAAAGAATGGTGAATAAACTCTTGTCGCAACATCAAATGTATGCCACGGCATACCTTGATGATATTGCTATTTTTTCTAGCACTTGGGAGGAGCACTTAAAGCATCTCGACATTATTCTTAATGTCTTAGAGAAGGCGGGACTGAAAGCCAGTCCGGAGAAGTGTCAGATTGCGCGATCCCATATACATTACCTGGGGCATATTGTCGGTTCAGGGACACACGCACCAGACCCTGAAAAAATAGCAGCGATTAAGAACCTGGTACCACCGCGCACCAAAAAGGAACTACGCAGCCTGTTAGGACTGTGCGGTTACTATCGCGAGTACGTCCGAGGATATGCAGAGGTGACGAGCCCGCTCACGCTGTTAACAAAGAAAGCGGTACCTAATAAGATACCCTGGCCGGAGGAAGCTCAAGCAGCATTTGAGATGCTCAAACAATCTTTGTGCGAGGCCGTGGCGCTAAACACCCCAGAGCCATCTCAGCCCTACTGGCTTTTCACAGACGCCTCAGCTACGGCGGCGGGGGCATGTTTGGCGCAAATGTCAGCTGAGGGAGAAGAGAGGCCTATCGCCTTTGCAAGCTACCGCTTCTCACCGACCCAGATGCGTTGGTCGACAATTGAGAGGGAAGCGTTCGCAATAATATGGGCCTTAAAGAAGTTTGACTACTGGCTTTTCGGTGCCATAGTAAACGTCGTTTCCGACCACAATCCGCTGTCGTACCTTACAACTTCTACTCCGCACGGGGCGAAATTGACAAGATGGGCGCTGGCTTTACAGCGATATCATGTCTCGGTACAACATCGGAAGGGTATGTGTAACGGGAATGCGGATGCATTATCGAGGCTCCAGAATAGTTTGTGGAAGCCATCAGAATAACAGTGCCATGCCAACTGAGGGGGGAACGTGAATGTTCCTGCCCACTCGCTGCTGTATATTGTGGACTGTGTGATTGACAATCCAAGAAACAGACACTAGTGATCTTACTGCTTGAAGCAGCAATGGTGTGCTTGATCGTTTAGCATGTATTTGTTTTCGTTTCTTGTATTCTCCTGTCGTGTTGTCTCGCAATGGTGTTTGATGTTTGTGTATACTGTTGTATGCTTAGAAAGTCCAGTGACCTAATCGCGGCAGTGATTTATCGTACCACTGAGCGTAGAACAGCCCAGCGTACTCTTAAGGGGGGACGTGTTATGTTGCCGCTCATAAGGCGATCGTGCAGGAGGAACGGCGTAGCACCGTACGCTATACAAAGCTTCTTTCTCGGCTCTCTCTCTGCATGTTCTTGGACAGCAATTATCAATGGAAAGCAAACTACTCCCATTGAGCGGCTGGTCTCCCACGCTGGCCCCCAGGGGTTCCTGGTACGAGACCCTTCCCTTTCGCTGAACGTCGCTCGGGGGGGTCGCGGCTGCGCGACCGTACTTGTCCTCTTAGTGGCCGTTTCGGGGAAGAGCAGCTCGGACGCGTAGGAGGACAATGCATGAGAAGTGCGCCCTCGCTTGAAGCGACAATGGGCTTGGCCCAACCAATTCTTTAACGACCAGCATGCGCTTTCGGCGCGCCGACTGGAACGAAGCGTTGAGTCGCAGCCAGTGCACTGTCCGAACTTCGGGAAAGGCGAAGACACGCTGTGTTTCCTGGAACGACAGGGTTCGACTGGATGAGCGTGGGAGATGGCCCGAATGCCGCAGGGCTGCTACGATACCGATATTTCGATTGTGAGAATATCGGAGAGCGTGGGATAAGGAGAGGGAGAGCCATGATGGGAAAGAATGCCAAAATGCCTGTTTAAACTGCAAAGACGCTGCTGTCGGGATTAGGGACAGCCCACTAGGGAGTGGCTTAATCTGAGGATAAACAGATTGGATGACAGAAGGTTGAGGCGGACCAGCAGTGGCCACCTCCCCTCTTTCTTTGTTACCGCAAGGTACTAAAGACTGGACGGGATTCGTTTCCCTTCAGTCTAGGCTGTAATCACTTAACTGATCGATCAGTAAGACTCCGTACGATGCAACTTCTGTCTGGGCCGTAACCACTCGGTGGTCGAACAGTGAGACTAAGTTCGTTGTATGTAGTAACAGTGTTCTAGGCTCTAACTTAAGAAAAGTTAAGTAGAAGAGTAAGACGCTGTTGATGTCTATGTTATCATCAGTGTGCTTCGGCAAGATGTACATATGACTGTAAATATTTTGCTACAATATACCTTCAAGTTCATTACCTCCAACCTGCCTCCTGCTTCATCGACGTCGATCATCTCCTTGACGGGACTTCAATCCACATCAAGGAGAAAACGAACAGAGAAATACATAACTGTGTGAAGAAACTTTTAGCTGAGCCGCAATTGACTGTGAAAGGCCTCAAATGCATGGTAATTGACCCAAGCCACCGCGACGTCCGTCTGAAGATGCATTGGTTGCTCTACCACGTGCGAGAAGAAGACGTCCGAAATGCGCTGATCCCTTACGGGACAGTCGTTGATGTAGGAATGGATAAATGGCGAGTTGACGGCTACGCGCAGCAGAATACCATGACAAGAACCGTGACGCTCCGGCTTAAGGCTAACGTTACGCTGGACGATATACCCCACCAGTTACGAGTTGGAGGGGAGCTCGCACTTATCGTGGCACCCGGAAGAGCACCGAGGTGTTTGCGTTGCCAGCAGATTGGCCACATTAGAAAGGACTGTCGAGTTCCGCGGTGCGACACCTGCAAGCGATTTGGGCGTGCCCCAGCGAACTGCACGAGGACGTATGCGGCGGCTACGCTGAACACCGGGAGCACGGATAAATCCGAGCTCACTATGGACGAGGCCGAAGCCGAAGAATCAGTGAAAGCAAAGGCGGATTCTGTAGGAAAAACGCCAGGCATGGCAGGCATGACGCAGTTGAAGAAAGAAGCGGCAAAGTCAACTGACAGTGCAGGGGTGGTGCAATCTATCAAGGAATCACCGGTGAAACCGAAGGTGACTTCTGCAGGAAAAACGCCAAGTACAGGGGGCATGACGGAGGTGAAAGAAACGGCAAAACCAGCGGAAAGTGCGGGTGTGCAATTTGCCGCGGAATCATCGACGAACACAAAGGAGGCCCATGTACGAAAGGAAGCTCTCACCGCTGAAGCCAGTGAGAGCAAAACAACTACTCAAACTGACCAGGAACCTTCTGACGGTTGGGCCATGGAGTGGCACGACGCCGAGGAACCCGGGACTGGAGGGAAAAGACCACGAGACGCAGTCCCATCAGAACAAAGTGATACAAGCGGTCAAGAACCGCCGGCGAAAGCGGCTGTCTTTCGGAGGCAGCGGCTGATGACCAAGCCAAACGTCGTAGAAGGGGAAAAGAGGGCGGGCAAACCGCCCCCTTGACGACGCACTAGGTGCGTGCCCCCTCCCCAGAAGGTGTGCCTGACGACTGAGTAGCTGTTATCGAACGCAAATTTTTGGTGAGCATTTACTTCTACCTAAAAAAAACAAAATGGCAGTGAGACTTGAGCGAGCAGTACGGTTTGCCAGTATAAATGTACGCGGGTTAGCGTCTAAAAGGCGGCAGTACCAATTGAGTCGATTGTTTTCAGAACATGACTTCGACGTAATTGCTGTGCAAGAAACCAAATTAGCGTCCGAGGAGGATACCGATCGCATGGTGTTGACTTTTCGCTCAATGTACAACGTTTGTGTGTCCCACGCCAATGGCTTATCAGGAGGGTGTGCTCTTTTCATCAGAAAATCGATGGGCGCTGTTGAAAGAAGTGTAGTAAGCAGTGATAACGGACGTTTTGTAGTGTGTGATTTTTCTTTCTTGAATTTTGAATGGCGTGTGATATGTGTGTATGCCCCGAACCGAGACAGTGAAAGGAGAGCTTTCAAGGAATAAGAAATCTACTGGAATGTGACAGGTATGTAATACTTGTTGGCGATTTTAACTGTGTGTGCGCGAAAGAAGACCGTGCCAAGCCGGTCCAATTATGGGATCAAAGCGCGGTGTTGTTGAATGAATTGATTGCAGACAACGGATTGGAAGATGTTGGCCTATGCATGTCTAATTGCAGAGTTCAGTTTACGCACTTTCAGGGTCTAAGCCACGCACGGTTAGACAGAGCGTACATCCCGCTGGACCTTGTTATGTGCTGTGACGATTATACTGTTATACCGGTGTCTTTCAGCGATCACTGTATGATTAGCTTTACACTTGGTACTAGGGAGAGGATGCCGAAATTTAACTGGTACCTGTGGAAATTAAACATAATGCCTTGAAAGATGACACTTTTGGTAGAGATGTAGTCGAAGCCCTTATGAAGCTATATGATAATCGAAAAGACGACTGGGAATCGAAGTGGGAAATGTTTAAACAAGATGTTAAAATGAAGGCGATAGAACAAACTACTAAGAAAAATTTTGAGAAGAAACAGGAGGAAATAAACCTACAAAGGCAACTACAAGCTCTCTTGCAAGAAGAAAGTATGAAACCTGGCTTGTTTACCGAAGAAATTAGAAATTTTAAAAACAAACTGGAAATTTTGGATAGACAGAAGTATAAAGGAGCTATAATATGAACTAGAAGTGAAAAACTTTGGATGGGCGAGACACCCACAAAAAGAGCTTTGGGAGACGAAAAGAGATATGCACAAAGAAAAGAAGTAAAGGAAATAATGCACAAGGGCACGCTGACAAATGAAAAAACTCAGATAATGGAAGCGTTTGTGGAACATTATCGCGATCTGCTCGGAAAACGTGTATCGATGGCCGAAGGCTTTACTGACGTCTTTCTCCCTATCATGCCCAAGCTTGACACTGATACACAAGAAAAATTAGGGGCTCCTATCAGCGTGCAGGAAATCCAAAAAGCTATCGATGACCTAAGCACGGGAAAGACGCCGGGCCCAGATGGAATCGGAGCTGAATTCTATCAAAGTTTAAAGAAGACATAGCACATGCGCTGTATGAAGTTATGGTCGAAGCATACAAAAAGAATAAACTACCGCGCTCTTTCACGCAGGCGCATACTGTCTTAATTCCGAAAACAGATGATAGCACCAAACTACAATCTGTAGCATCATATCGACCTATAAGCCTTTTGAACACTGATTACAAAATATTCATGAAGGTTTTAACCAGGAGAATGCAGACTGTTATCGAAAAGATTGTGGGGGCACACCAGACATGTGGCATTAGAGGTCGCAGCATTACAACAAACATACATGTAGTAAGAAGCGTTCTAGAGATTTGTGATGCCTTCGAAGAACGAATAGCAATGATGCAACTAGATTTGCAAAAAGCTTTCGATCGTGTTTCGCATGAAGTATTGTTCAGTGTGTTGAAGCATGTGGAAGTTGGTGAAATAATTTCGGATGGTCTTAAGATGGCATACTCGCAGTGTGTAACACGTCTGATAGTCAATAGACAGCTCAGTGAAGAAATTGAAATACTCAGTTCTATCAGACAAGGATGTCCGGCCTCAGCATTGTTATTCGCCATCTACCTAGAACCCTTTTGTTTATCAATCATTAATAACACAAGTGTGCATGGCTTTCGGTTACAGAGCACAGAGATAAAGCTACTTGCTTACGCCGATGATGTGGCGGTACTTTGCCAAGATAGACAGAGTATATGTGAAGTTGTTCACATGGCAAATAAATTTTGTGATATGACGGGCAGCGTAATTAACTGGGACAAAACTGCCTTTTGGTACGGTAATTGGGATATGAGACCAGAGGTATACCTTAACGTAAAATGGGAAAGTAAACCCTTAAAGTACCTCGGTGTACCTTTGGAAAACTATCGTGACAACATGGACTACTGGAAGGGTGAGGCAGAAACACTCAAGCAAAAAACAAACGCTTGGGGTGGTCGGGACTTGTCTATTTTTGCGCGGGCGACCGTATGCAACATGTTCCTCATATCCAAAATATGGTACGTCATGCAAGTCATCTGTATGTCGAGCATTAATGTGCAGAAATTTCATAGGATTTTCGCTGTGTTTGTGTGGAAATCCTCATGGGAACGTACAAGTCGTTCAAATCTATTCCAGTCCGTTTGCAACGGAGGAGTTGGTTTATGTCATATGTTCATAAGACAAGTTGTCTCTCGTTCTATGTTCCTTCGAGATCAAAAATATGAATTTCTGCGAACTGTGATACAAGTAAGGCTGTCTTCGCGCATTCCGGATTTTGTTGTGTCATCAAACAATGATATGTGCCTATATGTGACCGGTTTTTTGAGAGAAGTTATACAGTCTTTTCAAATTTTGAAAGTCCGTTTTTCTGTCGAATACCTTTCGACTGTTAAACGAAAAAGACTGTACAAAGACCTCCGCGATGTCCTGTTGCCAACACCCTTGTACAGATCTGTGTTCAATGGAGGTCCCGGACAGGACGTTTTAAAAAGGGTCAAAAGGATGAACATTAAAGCAGGTGCAAAAACATTTTTTTTAAACTTCATTCCGGTACGCTCCCCGTAAAGCAATGGCTAGCGGATAAGGGAATCGATGTGCCATGGACAACCAATTGTTTGCTTTGTAAGACACCTGAGACAATCGAGCATGTATTTATTCATTGCTGGGACGCAGTCTTTCACTGGGACATCCTTCAAAGAACGTTGAAAAAAGAGCTCCCAATTACGAGCTATGGCATTCGTTTTCTGTGTGTGGACAATGAAGACGACGTCCCATATGACATGTTTATGTTAATTAGTCTTCACAGTATCTGGCAGACCACAATGGCGGTCCGACATATGGACCAAAACACGCGTCCTGTCCGGGAAAACTTCATTGCAAATATACGGCATATTGCTGAAGTGTATAGAGCGCAAGAAGAACCTCCCCGCTGGTTGCCGATGTTGGACGATCTGTGTAACTTGAAAAAATTTTAATTGAACACTTCGGATCAGACTTTGGTCCAAGTGTGTTTTATCATTCCTGTTTCTGTGTGAACACCTGTAAAGGAAAACAGGCAATAAAGAAAAAAAAAACCGGCGGGGTCTAGTGGCTAGGATACCTGGCTTTCACCCAGGAGGCCGGGGTTCGATTCCCGGCGGCGGAAGCATGTGGTCTCATGGTGTAACGGTTAGCACTCTGGACTCTGAATCCAGCAATCCGAGTTCAAATCTCGGTGAGACCTCTCGATTTCTTTTCTCGCTGTGAGTCAGTGATATATCAACCAGGAGCAGCCCCGCTCCAACAGCGCTTTCCATCTCCGGCGTGGTCTAGTGGCTAGGATACCTGGCTTTCACCCAGGAGGCCCGGGTTCGATTCCCGGCGGCGGAACCATGTGGTCTCATGGTGTAACGGTCAGCACTCTGGACTCTGAATCCAGCAATCCGAGTTCAAATCTCGGTGAGACCTCTCGATTTCTTTTCTCGCTGTGAGTCAGTGATATATCAACCAGGAGCAGCCCCGCTGCAACAGCGCTTTCCATCTCCGGCGTGGTCTAGTGGCTAGGATACCTGGCTTTCACCCAGGAGGCCCGGGTTCGATTCCCGGCGTCGGAAGTATGTGGTCCCATGGTGTAACGGTTAGCACACTGGACTCTGAATCCAGCAATCCGAGTTCAAATCTCGGTGAGACCTCTCCATTTCTTTTCTCGCTGCGAGTCAATATACGAACGCTGACCTTGGTGAGACGAGCGCTCGTGTCATCGCTTCGCGATCAGATATAATTAGGAACTGGCTATATAATTAGGACTTCATTTAACTTTAACCGTTCTGTGCAATCTTGTTAAGCCTTTAAGTTGATAATCTATATAGGATGTGTCTTTCTGTGTGCTTGTGTTTTTAGTGTGTATATAAAACGTTGTGTGCAAACGCCCTCGTCCTTCATTGAGTGTCTTGAGGCGACGCTTCTGACACCTCAAAGAACCTGCACGCTTGGGGGAAAAGCGCGACATTTATCCCGTCACAGTGGGTTATAGTAACGTCCACTGGCAGTACTGTATCATGCTTAAATTGTGAAGTTTCGGACAAACTATTATTTGCTTGAGAGAAGTTTACTACATGAAACTTAATGAGTAGGGCTACTTTTTTTTCAAGAATGAAGAGGAAGAATGGATGGCAGTAAGCAGTGGACTGTTGGCATTCGAAATCTACTGCTCTAAACGTGGAAAACCACTAATAAGTGCTAAGTCTTTCTAGCTCAGCGGTGTGTCTTTCTTTCTGTGTCCTCGTCAGTGCGTTCGGCGGAAAACCCTTATCGCAACATAGTTCGTGTTGCTTCAATATACGTGCACAGATTGCCCAGTGTGCCTGCAATCAAGCTTAACAATGTTAGTTGTGAGTCAATGGTAGTTTCGCTGAATAGTATAATTACGCGTGTGAATATTGCAGGTCAGGACGCGCTTCCACCAATCCTCACACCTCTTCCTTCCCACAGTCTAACCGGGTTGAGCAACTTCTTCCACGAGCACAGTGGATAGCCTTAGGGAGACCGCATCTCGATACCTGATGTCCTTCTTTAGGTATTCTTCCACTTGAAAATTAGGTCAATTGTATAGAAAGAATTGTTAATTTGCAAGACCACAACAGTGACAATGCGGTTATCAGGAGCTCACTGTGCCACATACATAATGATACATAACAATCAGATAAGATAGTACAGCCGTCACTTCTCATTGGGCTCCCTTACCTTTGCATAGCGGCCCTATTCGCCTTTTTTATTGCACGGACAAACGAGTCGGCAGAGGTCGTTTTCTGGCTCTCATGCAAAGCTGGTCATTAGGCAATCGTATCGACTGCATCTGGCATTGCCGTTCGATCGGCTCGAGACGCCCAGTCCATATCGAGAAACGTTGCAATCGACGGGAGACGAGGAGGTGAACATAAAGCAACGTTTAGGGCATCGGCCAAGGTTTCTTCGGCATCGGCCGGTTTAGGCATCGGCCAAACGGTCCGAGGCCTATACGTTCGCTTTCGCGAACACCGAAATTCATTAAAAGAAGTACCGTATACTCTGATCACGCAGGACACTGCGAAGAGTGCATGTGCCAACCAGACCTTGATAAAACAATTGTCCTTGACACATACGTGAAGCGATCTGTTAGAGAGATTATCGAGTCTTTTCCGTATTAAAAAAAAAAGTGGAAGTGGTTGCTTCAGCCAACCTTCCACTTGCAGAATCTGAGCTTGCCTTTTTTGGAAGGAACATGGAAAAAGTGCGCGCCGATGGTTTGGCTAGTGCGTTGTGAGTGCATACGCGGTTTAGTTTTTTGCTTCTCTGCTTCCTTGTTATCGTGTTCCTTCTCTTGGTTTGGCAATGACATTTGTTTTGTCCTGTGTATATGTATGGCGGCGTATATGCAATGTATAACTGATTTCTGTCGTTTTACATCCCAAAACCACGCTATGATTATGAGAGACGCCGTAATGGAGGGCTACGTAAATTTCTACCACCTCGGATTCTTTAACGCGCACTGACATTGCACAGTATGCGGGTATCAACATTTCGCCTCCATCGAAATGCAGCGCCGCGTCCAGCGATTCGATCCCGCGACCCTTGGATCAGCAGCCGAGTACCATAGCCACTATATATAGACCACCGTGATTTATATGCAATGCAGACGACGCTCAGCAATTAGGAAACGTGAAAGCACATCGCGGATGAGAAAGTGACGCATCGTCTTATAAAAATTATCCAGCAGTATAGCACATTTCTTGTGGTGCGTTGAAACGCTAAAGCGGGCCTCCTTGCCCCGCCATGGTCGTCTAATGGCTACGGCACTCGGCTGCAGATCTGAAGGTCGCAGGGATCGAATCCGGGCCGGGGCGAGTGCATTTCGATGGAGGCGAAACGCTGAGGCCCGTGTACTGTGCGATGTCAGCGCACGTTAAAGGAACCCCAGGTGGTCGAAATTTCGAGGGCCCTCCACTACGGCGTCTCTCATAATCATAGCGTGGTTTTGGGAAGTGGAACCCCAGAGATCAAGTGCTCCTTTTTCGCATCCTCCTTCGAAAAGAACGGTCGCGCTGTTAATCGTCGCCCAAGAGAATACTTACATATATTATGCATTCATCGTAGGCGGTGAGCGTGTAGTGAAACAACGGAAACTTCAGTCTCATCTTGATCAAATAAATAAAGATAATAATAAGTTTAACTCTTACTAGACGTGATGAAATTTAATTCGAGTAATTTGAAAGACCTGTGATTTCTTAAATTCGAAATTGTTGTTTTGCGAGTTAAGACAACATAAAGTTTCTGAGTGTTTTCGAATTTAGAGGTTGATAAACTGCGCACATGGACACCCTGGACAAAGGCACACGGCGAAGTTAATTGCACAGGTAAATATGGTCATATATCTGCTGTTGTCTCCCCTTCCCTGTGCTCAACAAGAGGTCGTATTTACGTCATTACGTTTAGCCATTTGCACCTTGTTATTTTTTATTTTATTTAAATGCGAAAGCATAGGAAGGTAGGTTACGTATAGAGCCAGCCATCCCACCATCATGATATTGATATTTAAAACAATGAACAGAAATACACTAAAAGAAACCACAAGAAAGAATAAAAACATAAGACAATAGAAGTATGTGCAAACTATATATACGTACAAACATGATGGCTGGCGTGTGAAGAATACCTCTGGCATAGTTGGATGCTTACAGCGGATACAGTCCCTACAAATATTTCTATGTACTGGCGTACAAATGTCTATGCGATATGTCCGCTGTCAACACATGATAAGGAGAAGCAATAATGTCAATCACAGACAGTTCGTTAGGTTTGTGTCTATTAAAAAGTCTCGGAGGGCGCTCACTGCACGTCTTTGGTTGTCAGGGTGTGGTCATGGTCCATGCACTTTATCCATGCAGTGTGAGACCTCGTCTATCGAGCCTTTCCGACCACGAATTCGTTCATTCACTGATTTTTGGAAAGTGCCCACTAACATCTCTTGGCCTTTGTATGGTTGCATTTCTGTCGTGCAAAGAGGAGAAAAGAGAAAACGAAACGTAAAATCCGAAGACCCAGCGGTACAGCATGAAGACCAAACAGGACCACTGCGTCCCGCCACGGTGGTCCAGTTGTTATGGCACTCGCCTGCTGATCTGAAGGTCGCGGGATCGAATCCCGTCCGCGGCGGCTGAATTTCGGTGGGGGCGAAATGTTGAGGCCCGTGTGCTGTGCGATGTCAGTGGTGCACGTTAAAGAACCCCAGGTGGTCGAAATTTCCGGAGACCTCCACTACGGCGTCTCTCGTAATCAGTGCTGGTTTTGGGACGTTAAACCCCACAAATCAATCAATCAAACAAATTGCGACAATCTATAACAAATGGCACATTTAATATGCTCTTCTGAGGAAAGCATCAACGCCACCTTGCATTCCTGGAGAGGCGTGGACCAACCAGAATTGTGGTGCTACAAAATAGTTGGCCGGGTTGTCATCATGAACGCACTATGTGAGTTGTTTTCAAACATGCGCATGCGAAGAGAATACATGAAAACTCACAAATCTGTGCTGTGCTTGCGACAACACTCACCGTGTACGTTCCACGTCGCTTGGTTCGTCGTCGAGCCATCACTGGGCGCTCGGCGAGGAGTCTACGCCGCGATACTTGGTGGAATAGAGCAAATAGGACTGAAGGACTCCACAGGGCGATTGCTTCTTCTCCCTACCTGCGCGGCTGTATCGATCACTGGTTCTTCAACGACTTTTTGACAGCTGTCCTTGTCGCTGCACCTTGCGGTTACAGTAGCTGGGGCGTCACAAGAGAACTCTCTACGCTCGTCTATGTCTTCAGCTGGCTGCGCAAACCCACCGCGCTGTATATATCAGTGTCTAACACTCAGTCGGGTATATCGGTGTCTTTACATTCAGTCGTCACGACAACGCTCACGACACTTTGTATGTTGTATCTCCAGGAGGTCCACAGCACTCTGTTTCTTACACCGTGGTCCACACACAACAAGGACCGTATACACCTCGGGCGGTGAATTCTCAGCACGGAACACCCGGAAAACACCGATGAACTGTTCTTGTTCTAGTGTGCCCACAGATGCGTTGACTTCTCAGTAAGAACGGTTGGTTCTTTGCAAGCGCAGCACAAAGTGAACGTTTTAAGATGCGTGGAAGACCTCGAGGGTTTACGCCGATTCAAGTATTCCGCGATGTGCTTGGAGCACAGGACGACAATCTCACCGCAGTGTACAGCTATGGCTCTGGGAAAGAAACGCGCCACTCGCATGTGTTCCTACTTAAGTCGATGGATTAAGTAATGGGCGATGAGGAATCGAGAGAGGTGGCTCGCCTGGCTCCTTCTTCCCGCTTGCATAATCGACGCTTCGCATGTGTAGCCGGAGATACACGCCGGGGGAGAGGAAACTCGGTGAAGGTCGCAACGTCGCTCTGCAGCTGTGTATGTGGGGCTCGTTTGCACTGTTTGGCCTGATGGAGTCGTTTCCTCGCGCGCGCTCTATATTAGCGTTCTTGTTTTCTGCTTAACGAAGAACGCCGAAACGGAGCCCAGTAGGGCAAGGCCAAACGCTGTTCGTGACTGTAGGTGAACGAATGCCGTCGTGTGTGTAAGTTGTTGGCGCGTTAGCGCTTAGCGGCTTTATAGCTTCCTGCTCAGCACCCCCCTGTTCACCTCCTGATGGGGCTTGTTACGGAAATAAAGAAAAAAAAAGAAGAATAAAGCCACATAACGAAACATCAAGTTTAGAGTTGGATGACGCAAATGTGACGCCACAGCGTAAATCTAGTGCAGAAGGAAGTCATTTAACAATTAGGTTAATTAATGAAAATTATAATGTAGAGGTACGTGCGCGCCGCATAATATATGCGGATAGAGCACGTAAGAAACAAAGAAAGAACGAACGACAGATTGGGCTAGTTGGTGGTTTGTCATAATGTTTAAAGATCGCCACGAAAAACGGGACGAAGACAAAGAAACGCACACACGGCGCCGTCTGTGTGTCTCTTTGTCTTCGTCCCGTTTTGGTGGCGCTGTTTAAGAATTATGAAAGAAAGAAGGAAGGAAGGAAAGAAAGAAAGAAAGAAAGAAAGAAAGAAAGAAAGAAAGAATGTGGCTCATAGACGCATTAGATGTGTGGGTCTATGAACCGGTCAACCTAAAGTTAAAGGGACCGTCTACCGTCCTTCATCGCTCTCCCGTTTTTTGGCTCAATAGAAAGTGTACCTTTCCAAGTGTCCCAGCGTGCAGTAGTTTGTCCAAAAACTGAGTAGAAATTATTAAAACACAATTCTTTTTAACTACGAAGTCGCTCCTTTCCTAGCGTACACATGCCAGCAACAATGGTTACCGCGCACGATGCGTCGTCGTCTCCATGGAAACTCGGGCGCGGGAGGCTTCTCAGCAGGAACCGGTTTCAACGTCGCCATTCTAGAGGTGACAAGGACGAGCTGAGGCGAGGGCAAGTCGGCGCGTGGGGGTGCGCCTCGGACATGCAGCGCCGCATGCATGACAAGCGCAGTACTACGCGCCTGAGCAGGCAGACGAATTCGAAGGCAGCGCCACCTGCGCCACCACGAAAGCAGTGAAAAAAAGAACAAATTTCTCTTGCACGCTATAACAAGGTGTCTCATAGGGTGAAGTACGCTTGTAAAGACACACATAATGGTTTTTCAGCAGAATATGTATGCCTGCGTGGGCTGGTTCTCGTACACTTGGAAAATGACGAACACGCTGTTGGATGTCGCTGGCGGCGTTTTTTGCACCGCTTTCACAGCAAAATTAAAAACCTCATTCCTTTTTGTGGGGTGAAAGAGTGCTCGTTTGAGTAAATGTGACGCACGGTCTGTCCATTTTTACCACAATCTCAAAAAATTCTCCGAGCGGTAGACATTCCTTTTAACCTCAAGTTAACCCAGTCAATCAAATGTCCACCTTAGTCAACAGAACGCTATAGGGAACGAACGCTAAGTTTTTTTTTCCCGCGTAGATAGTCGTACCACTGCCACTTGAATATGCGGTGTCGCTACATTATGGCACGGCTAATTAGATCTTTTTTTTGTTTAAAGCATACCTCCATGATCGGCATATTGTGTAGAGTAGGTTTGATGGGGGCTCCAGGCATCGCAAGAGGAGACCAAGAGCCGAGCCGAGTCCGCAATTGTCCTCTAATGCAAGTGCATTTCACCGGGCGTATTCTCCAATAACATATCCTGCGTCAGGATTGGAGGAAATATCCTCTTACGAATATTTTTAAGAGTAAGACGCTTTTGTAAATACGGGCCCAGTTTTCTGTGCATGGTCTTCTGTTCACCGGAGATCACAGATCAAATTTGAAACCCACTTTCACGCATCATTCACGGCGACTTGAGTCAATCTGTGACACATGAACCAATGGATCACGATATCGCCCTGTCGCTGCAACACAACCTCTCTAATGTGTCTATGGGATTGCTGTGGATATGGAATAAAACATCCCTTACAGGCTACGGTCGATCGTCTGGATAAGTTGAATTTAGTGGAGGTGATGGTGGCGATGGTTGTGGTGGAACAGCCAAGTACTGCATAGCATACACAACTGGCAATTATTCCACTTGAATATTTCATACACTGGTAAGAGGTTGTGTCCAGGCGCTGACACCCTATCAGCTCCGCGCCGCGGAGAAACGCACCGAACGGTCGGTGAATTCTTCTCGACTTCCGCAGTTGCCCGGAGTTGGGGAGCATTGTCTTCTAATCCTGAGTGCGTGAAACCCTTCTTTTACAGGTCGTAGAAACTTCCGTACCAAACTGCCTGCTTATACAGATGAAATTATTTAAATCACCGATATCGCTGCGTAAGGCACAGTCTGAGAAAATGCGTCGTCCCCTCTGAGGAGGACAAATGTGCGTGTACCAGGAGTTGATTCTAATCCGATGGAGCAATGTGGCTTCTTCGCGAGTAAGTCATCAGGCCATTCGGGCTGAATGTGGAGTCTCGTTTATCGCCCTATAAGGAGATCGCGAATAGTGTCCTTGGTGCGCGGCAAATTTTCCGAAGCACTCAATTTTGAGGCGCAATTGCTGTCTTAAGACAGCACTTCAGTCTTCACATGGCAAGAGGCTATAGCGCCTGGCTTATCTTTTTATATTTTTTTGCGTCTAGTAGACGGGTCGATTGACTCTCACGAGCTACTCGCATCGTTGCACGCATTTTCGAGTGCCGTTACAGAAAGCCAGAAGTTCCAAAGTTCCAAACACGAAGTTGCTGTACAACATCTGCCATGGACGTCCTCGAGTGTATAAGAAAAAGCGGTGCACAAAATGTTTGGTGCAAATAGGTTTAATAGCAACTTTCGTTGTGCTGATATCTTTGTCATATCCTTTTTTTATGTGTGTTTACATTGTCATGCATATTTACATTACCACTCCGCATTGTGGAAAGCCCCGCCACGGTGGTCTTGCCGCTATGGTACTCGCCTGCTGACGTGAGGGTCGCGGGATCGAATCCTGGCCGCGGCGGCTACATTTCGATGGAGGCGAAATGTTGGGGCCCGTGTACTGTGCGATGTCAGTGCACGTTAAAGAACCCCAGGGCGGTCCAAATTTCCGGAGCCCTCCACTACGGCGTCTATAATAATCACAGCTGGTTTTGGGACGTAAAACCCCAGAAATCAATCGATCATTGTGGAAACTCACTCTCTTTTGCGAGTTATCTCGCAGCGATTGCATCACGTACCTCGGAGCACGTGTTCAAAAGTCATCCGGTTAAGTGCGAGCAAGATTTCCACAGCCTTCCTTGTAGAGGGCTGAGCGACGGCTCCCAAGAAACGCCTCAGAGACCCGCTATATGCGTGCTAGCGATTGGGGTCACTTACACGTTCTCGTAAGCACGCGATCGGAATCGCCGCCGTAATCTGCGCGCCATCAACCCCCGAGCGCTATACTTGAAGTTCCGCAACCAATGCCAAGATCACACGCAAGCCGTCAGAGACGGCGGCAGCGGAGCGCCTTGACCCAGACCGGTGGAGAGACGAGCTGGCTGCACGACGAGCATCCAAGGTTTCCTGTGTTTCACTAGTTCCGTGCGGCACTGCGGATCCTACAGGCCTGTTCAGCCTATGAGAAGGGCGAAGACATCTTTCGCGCAATGGCAACTGCCAATCGTGGACCCTGCAGTGGCAGCGGCAGCGCTGGAAAGAGATGGAGAAGAAGTGGGTCCCTTGTTGGCAGAAGCAGCTCGGCAAGTGTGTCCAAACAAAGGCACTTTGCCTCGCTTCCCAAGAAGCCTTGGCTTTCCTGCACAGAACTAGTGAGAGTATGGTTTCGCACGCGCATCTGTTAGGTTTTTCTCTGGCTCCCTTTCCCTTTCCCTTTTGAATTTGAATTTGAATTTCTTCTCCCCCCATTCCCCCTGAGCGGTGCGGTTGTTGTGTCCTCCACAGTTGACATTACCTCCACCCCCTTCCCCCTTCCTCTCTCTTTTATTGAGAATCTCATTTCATCTCTCCACAGTTGCCGCACAATCCGAACCGATTTTCCTCTTCCTTCTAACGAATCTCTCTCTCTCTCTCTTCCTCATCTTCCAATGAGAGGAAGTTACTGCACCGCTAGAAGTAGCACTTCTCTCTACGTAACGATCTCCAATCTGTATATTTTACCGGGTGAGAGGGTGCGACGGTATATATCGTCGCTCGGAATAAGTTGACGGTGGCTGCCAAGTTCAAGCTCGAACGGGAGATAAGATACTTGCCGTTTTCTTGCGTATATAGATAAGCGAATCACGCGAGGGTCTCGTTGACCTCATTTTGTTTTCAATTCAATGTTAGTTGCACGCCACGCCCAGCGGGCCCTGTAACTCTTGCTTCTGCTGGTTTCCGGACCCTTCGAATTTGAACTAAATATACGATGTATGCGTGTCACTTCCAGTGCGTTTCCGTGGGTTTGAGTGGATTGCAGCGGTGGATTTGAGCGACTTGGTAAACGAATCGCTTTCAGTACTGTTCTTGCCACTGGTGCATAGTATTGGTGAATAACAATACGGTTAAAAAAAAAAAAAAGAAAGGTTGCACAGAAACGAGATGTACAGAGTTTTGCCTGCCTGTTTGTGCCAAAACGAGAAAAGACGTCACTCTTATCGCTTGGACGGATCACGGTTCCATAGCTACACCGGCTATAAGACACGACCTAAAGAAATACACGCATCACTCATCGAAAACATGGCATAAAATATTTATTCAATAATGGCCAACAATAATCAACACAACTTCAGCCCCGGGTACCAGAAGCATGTACAATTTTTTTCCTTACAGTGCTGATTCATGCGTTCGCATGCCAGAACATACTGCGTCAAACAAAGTTCTGTCGACTAGCTAGCTCACGCTGAAAAAGTACAACACCGATACACCAACACATAAAAACATTCACTTTGTCGCCGATGTATTCCATATGTGCACTGGGCCCGTAAGGGTACCTGTGAGTCACATTGCAAACAAGTGTCCACGATTTCGCTGAACCAAGACTAGCAGATAAGCGACGATATCGCACATGTATACAAGTTAGCTTCATACTCAGGGAGGTACTCAGACAAGAGATAAAGCGAGCTGTATTGCTGCAAAAGGAGCGTCTGTTGTCTTTCCGATAAGCTTTTGAAGACTTTCCACTAGACCAGCCATCCGCCTAATGGAGGCTCCATAAGCATCACACATAAAGTTATATCGACCAAAAGGTTCCCTTTCAAAGCAAGTTCCACTTCCGTATGGGACTGCAGGTAAAAATTTCTCGCCCCATACTTTATATCGCATCGATTACTGTGGTTAGCTAAGCGGCACGACTACTGCAGATGAAAAGCTGCGAGGCACACTGTCGGCATTAAATGTATACCTTTAGAGGGCCCATGACAGCTATTTTTTTGTTGGATACTTTTATGTTCTAATGAGTAGAACAGTGTCTTGTAATCACGGCATGGAGTGGCAAATTCTCCAGCTAGAAGTCTAATTAGTCACAGCATCGTTAATTTTGTTCAGTTTTAATGAAGCTTCGAAACGCGCGCCAAAAACTGCAAGAAACTAGCGCCACGGGGCAAGCGTGGCGGCTGTCGGAAGTGAGCGCATGCACTGATCACTTGAGCTCAAGATTCGGTGACGTTGCGGAGAGCGAGAGCGCCAGACCAGCTCGCCACACTCGCTTTGCATCATAGCGTGTGTACAATGTACGCTTGAGGGACCAACACGGAGAGGAAGCAGAAAAATACGGCTTTTAGCGTGGCCTCCGCGATCGGCTGCGAGAACCGATCTTGGAGGCCACGCTCGGAGGCCATAGCGCGGCGCGCCCGTGTCTCTCTGTGACGTCACGATATCAACTTACGAAAGTGAAACGTCACAGATGGCCCACAATCTACGTCATACTAGTGACGATGTCGCGAGGTGCCGAAAACCCAGATGAGCACTTATGGTCACTTTAAATACATATTAAAATATCTTAACGACAACGTTCGCCGTTAATACTTGGCCACAAGTGCCTTCAGATGTTCGACAACCAAACAACACAAACATATCGGGTTTGAAATTTTGGTGTCATGGGCCCTTTAGGGGTTTCTTGTTGTGCATAGCATTATATACAGTTTGCCCTATCACCTAAATTCTGACGTAATTTAGCTTTTGCGTTGTTTGGTTCTTATTACTCCCCTTCTAGAAGATGTTTTCTTGTTTCACCAAACGTGACGACTGTCCCGCCTATATAATGCCCGATCTTTGGCCCTTGGAATTCAATAAATGAAATGAACGAATGAAATGATATGAAATTCGTATTACCGTTGCATAGGAACAGCTGCTTTTTTATTACGTTGTCCCCGTCGGTAGCAGTGACTAACTTTCTGAAATTCACTGCTGCCCTTTAAAGGACAACTAAGGCTGTACGCATGATGAAATGTGTACAGTTTCTGGAATCAGAACGAAATATATGGCGATAAAGCTTTACAGTTCCTGGTATCAACTTCGATATATACGAACCTAACGAAAGTATGTTACCCATAGAAATGAAGAAGTTCATCGATATCTTTCGATAGTTCATTGATGTACGATGCAAGCCGTTCGCCAGGGACGTTTAAAATGATTCCTAAGAACTTGTAGTGTGCAAGTTTAAGATATCGTGATACCGTTTTTCAGGTGTTGAACAATTAAGGCGTTGTATGTACATACGAATTCTGTGAAATGCTACCTGTTTCAGAGTAATATGCTATGCTGCGTAGGCGTTACGAGTATTCTCCGGTCTTCGAGCGAAATGTGTTGCTCTGTCGTGAATTGACTCGTTGGCCTCAGGTACCCGCAAATTTTGTGTATTTTTAGTCCCTGGTCCTTTCTTCCACGCTGTTTAGAAAAAAAGAACATATACAAAAAAAATACAAAAGCAAAAACAAAGGCAACTCTCAGTGAGAAACTTTCACATCGCTGACGTCACCAGAATCGGAGGTCGCGGACTTCGCGGCCTCGTGTTGGAGCCTAGCGTTCCTCTTCAAAAGCTCTTCCATCTCGTTGATCTCATCGCATTCATCCGGGTCCCAGGAAACCATGAGGCCCGTCAGGGTGTAGTTCTTCCTCAAACCCTGCAGGATGGTCTCCACCTGTTCGGGAAGGATTCCCCAGTACTCGCAGATGGCGATGTCCTTTAGCGTGCTGTTCACAGCCAGCAACTCTGACAGCGACTTTGCCATTTCGGGCGTCAGAATTTCGGCATACATTGTGAAGCGCGTGACGGAGTGATTCTCTTTCAAGGCTTCGAGAATGCTTACGATTTGGTGCTCTTTACCCTCCTTCGCTCGCATGAGGTTGCAGATTTCTCGGAGCGTCTTCGTACGCCTCACTACGGACGCAATGCCTTCCGCGAGCGCATCGAACGTCTCTTCGCTGGGATAAAAGTGGAGCTGCTTGAGCGTCTTGTCCCCGGCCACAGCGTCGAAGAAGTCCCGAAGAACCGCTTCGTCGACGGACGAGGTGACGCTGACGGACAGGTCGGTGTAGCACGCTCCATTGCGGATGAGCGCAGTTAGCTCTGGCAGAAGCTGCTCGGGCCAAAGAATCTTCAGTCTCCCAAAGACACCAGTGTACACCTCCTGGTCCAACAACGGTGACACCTTGCCCTTTTGCACGGGACACACGTCGAAAAGGTCCACCAACTCGAGAGTCGGATTGGACGCCAGCATCTTCGCGAAGCCGACAAGGGTATCGGAAGACAACTCCATAGCGGCCAGGGTCAACCTCTTCAAGGTGTCGTTTGTGGTTAGCGCTTCGATGAGAGCCGCGGCACCCTCGTCGCCGCCGCAGGAGTTCCAGAGGCAGAGTTCCCGTAGCGACTTGTTCTGTCGGATGTAAGTAGTAATGTCCTTCGCGTATCCGCTCCCTGTGTTATCGCAGCGTAAGTCTAACATATACAAGCTTTTAAACACTGAGGAATTACTGATGCCCAACTCCTTGCCTTCGCAGTCGATGAGAAGAAAGAGGATCTCTTTGAGCGAAGGGCATTCCTCGAGGTCCTCGAAAGCAATCTTGAAGGCGGGCATCGAGATTCCCCATATAGTCAGCTTCCTCACGGGTGGTCCTGTCTTCAGCATTTGCCGGAGAAGGGCGGCTTCCTTCTCTGAGATGTTGTCGGTGTATGTGAGCTCGGCGGCTTGTTCACTGCCTCCACTGTTCTCATCGTCAAGGTTCTTTAGTTCGACGAGGCGTTGGTGCTCCTCAAGTCCTTTCCGGAAGAAATCCATAACTTCGGTGTCCTGCTTGTCTGCCTCCTTGGTGACTTCGTCGGCCATGTTCGCTATCTGAATACAAGGCCTTTCCTTCGCACTTAGGCACTGTGAATATCGATGCGTTCGCTCTGACCAGAGCAGGAAAAGGAAAGAAAGCGAAGGTTAGGCAAGTACGCAAGGAAACTTGAGGGATTCGTTAGGGAACTCTCAGCCTGAAAATCCTGGTGGGTGCTGCCCTTATCAGGAACGGATGAACCAGAACTTCGATGTTTCCTTGTGTCAGCAGTTCAATGGAGAGTTTGTAGCCAACAAGTGCACCAGAGGATACACGTCTGCGCAGAGTGTCACTGCGATGTTGGTGGCTCAGACGACACCTAGAAATTAAAAAAAAATACGGAAAGGATTGTGAGCTTTTGGACGGGCACCAATCAATTGAAGGAGCGCGTTATAGCGTGCAGTGGATCGAAATATGACAGATGCAGCGTTAGGGGATAGAAAGCGATCAGGATGGATCAGGGTACAGAGAGTAGCTGACATTCATATATAAATTAAAAATGAAGTGGACTTGGGCAGGACACATCATGCGGGGGGCAGATAGGCAGTACGAACAAGATAATGGATGCCAAGAAAAAGGAGGCAGCAGAGGAAGGAAAAAAAAATTGGTGGAGCAATGAAATTAAGAAATTTACTGGCATAAAGTGGAAAAATTGGAACAAGAATAAAGTGGAAATTGTTAGGAGAGGCCTTCATCCTGCAGTGGACTTAAGATATGCTGCTTCTGCTGATGATGAGAATAATGATGAAATATGCTCCAGAGAACGGTTAACATAACAGAAGGCAAGAGAAGAGGACACCGCCTTGTATGCTAAATTACGCGGGTACAGTTCAGCGATGCAAATTCCGACACACAGGACGCGCCTACTGTTTCGAACCGCTTCGGTGCGGGTTACATGTTGTTAGGAAAGCCACACACAACATTTTCTTCGCACTGTCAATAAAAGAGATTTAAACCACGATGCAGCGGGAGTATGAGCCCGTGAAGCGTGGGGATGTAATGTAATATTTGAGCCGCTCCAAGGGAAGCGCCTAAAAACGTTGCACGGTACAAGTCTGGGTGCACCGATGGATGTGCGTCCCTTTCAATACGGGGCGGGACGCTTGCGCTACCAAACACAACATTAAAAAAGATACCCTGTAGCACTTTTTGAACGTAGTCTTAAAAAAGAAAAATGTGCTTATCAGTCAGGGAGGCGCTGTGAACGCCTGAATCAAATATGAGTGCTATGGTGGCTAGTCACCATATCAGTGCGCTGCATACACCACGGATTTCACAACCTGCTTTCAAATACGGCCCGAAACTGCCTGCTCTTCTTTCAACATGTGACGTCACAAGGAATACTGGCTACATCTCTTGGAGTAGAGCTAGCATTACTGATTCCAAAACCGCAGAAATGTCCCCGGCAATGCTTTGCTCGTTTTGCGTTCGGCAATTAAGGAAAACGTATACTTTCAGAACAACAAAAGAAGCTAGGCGACGTATACTCTGTTTCTCTAGTTCCGTGCAGCATAGCCGAGGCTACGAGGCCATCGAGCACAGAATTCTTCCGAAGCGAGACGAAACGCCATTGTTCGCACACGCAACACCCCGCTTCATCTTCCTCCTTGTAGGGCTGCAGCTGCCACTGCAGCTCCCGCCATTGGCAGATGACAAGCCGCGGAAGGACACGTTTAACAGGTGTTCGCCCTCCGGATTGGCCGGAGAGGCCTGTAGCCTCCACAGTGCTGCACGGAACTTCTGAAACAGGCTATAGTCGGTGCCACTTGTACCGTCATTTGTTGAAAGGAGAGCAAGCTAATTCCAGCTGTATTTGAAGCCAGATTGCGAATTCCCTGGTGCTATGCAGCGCACTAATATTTGGCTGCCGTGTTCAAAGGAGTCTCCTGATGGGTACGCTTTTTAGCCAGTGTTATAATATACGCGTTGCAGGACCCCACCCTTTTAAGTTGACCTATCAGCATTAGGGTCCTTTTTTTCCCAAGGAAGAATTTGTATTCATATAACTTTCCACGACTTAAGATAGCGTTCTACGCGTGCTACTTCGTTTTTGTTCCCTCTCCCTACTTTCCCGCCATCACGGTCTCTATCACGGGCCTGTTTACCATTCCTATACCTCAGTGCAGTCCCTAAATCCTAAGGCTTCTGGCCGGTAGGCTCACGCTAAAAGCTAAATTTGGGTATACAGCTTTGCATTCAGCTTAAACGTGATTCGTTGTTTGCCTGCGCTGTATATAGCTTTTCCACAGCTAATAAAACATTTATGCAACGAAGATGCAGAAGCATATTCGTTGCTTCTGCACGTCGCTTTGTAATTAAGCGTCCAACCCGACCTCGCTTCGTACAGTCCGGCGCGCCCTTTTGAACTATACGTAAAATGCTTATCTCTCTCCTTTTTAAGTCGTCACCCCTTCGGCAGTTACTCACAGCTGGCTTTTTTGTTCCATCGGCGCTATTCAATAAGTGCTATCCACCTACCTCAACCTACATTCAATGCTCTCAGTTTCCATATCTCTCACGCTGCTATTCGTACAAAACTTGCTGGTTAGTCTCCTAGTTCGTTTTGTCCACTCTGAGTCAACGTTCTTCCTGTACAAGTAACTGAATACTTTCTCTGCCCATCTGCTGTCTTGCGTACTTCACAGTGCCTCAATGCCCAACTTTGCTCTGAACCCATATCGCCTTATACAGCCTCATTTGTAGTCCCTGAACGCCCAACGCAAATCGTTAGTATACCGTTCTTCGCGTCACATCCAGACCGCATTGCACATCCTTGTCACTATCAAATGCAGCGCCCTGTCGACGGATAGTCGAAGCTCGAGCGAAACCATTCTTCGTGCGCGGTTGCCTTGCCCTACTTTGTTCACTCTAACAGCTATGACTAAGAGCCGCCGAAGAGTTGAGCAATCGTTAAGCAACACAATCGCAAGACCCAGTGACAGTTGTAGACATGTTGTGCAGCGGGAAAACTGCGCTTGCTAACCACACCATTAAGGTTAATATGATTGGCAAGGCACTGAATAGGCAATAGAGCTCTGGAATTGAAGTGCAATTACACACGAGCAGACGACACTACCGCAACGTGCGCTCAGCGATCACTGCTGGTGAGGACAACGCACGTGGTAGCTACTACCAGTGTAGATGCCACTGTTACGTACGTAGGTCACCAGATTTGCTGCGTTGTCCACCTGAACCGGGAACGTCACGGAACGGCATCCGTTGAAAACAACTTCGGAACGTTCTCCTTCGCTGTCGAGGGCTTCGAATGTGCTCTCAACTTGTTGTCGGGTTAACAACGAGCAGTGCTGCAGCCGGCAGGAAACTCGGGAACAGATAAGATAATCTCGTCAAGATAAGTACGCGTCCCTAGTGATACTACGGGAAAGACTCCTGATAAAACACAGCTTGACGCATAGCTGTGATGCGGGCGGTGCCGCAATCACGCTTCGTGGAACGCGCGTAGCTTTGTGAAACTTTAGTGGGAGCGGTGGTCGATTCGGCAAATCTCTGTGGCGCGTTTTCTCGGCGAACCGCTGCACATACTAAAGCGCTAGCGTCGCTTGCGTTGCGAATGAGCGCGGCAGGTTTTATGGGGGGCGAAGGAAAAGATGCCCGTTGCGCGATGTTGACAAGGGAATAAGCGTCATGCAGGTTAGTGTGAACAGTGACAAGTTCCAGTATTGCAACTAATAATAAAACTTGACACAGTACTTCCATAAAAATGGTTAAATTGAATGTTTCCAGTGGTCAGCTTACATCGAATGAACTTTTCCACTGCGTAACGTGTGTTAGAAACTAGATAAGATTTCATGTGCCAAAACGACAATGAGATTATGAGTCAAGAAATTGTGGAGGAGGCGGCAGTAATTTTGACAGCCTGAGTCATCGAAATGCGGATACCGCGACTGTGTATCGGAGCGGCGTCTTCGATCTTGGCAGCAAATCACCTTAGCCGAAAAACTACAGCGGTAATGCGTTAGCGCCCCTTAAACTTCGTTGCGAGTATAATTTGCTGGGGGACGCTTTTCTATTAAACGAAGAAATAGTAATGTTCCATATGCGTAAAAGGAAAATGATATTAAACTCAGAAACCTTTTAACATGTGACCAAAATATTATTGCACTGCATGCACTGGGAGAATTCGTAACTTTCTTTCAAACACAGCTTGAAATCGGAGCCTGTTCGATACAAATCGAACAGGCTCCGATTTCCGCCTCCGGCACCGGGCCTGACTAAGGCTGACGAGCTCTGGCTCTTACGGCTCTACACCGATAGAGTATTGTGCCCGGCGATACTCAAGCACTTCAATTCGGCGTTCTATGGCGAATGCCCGCACTGTTTGATCATCCTCTTGCGGATCTTTTCCACATGGTGTGGGCGTGTCTTTCTAAGTCAGCGGTCCCCCCGACCACCTCCCCTTCCTCCCTTACCTGAACGAGCTGGGAGGCTACCCTGCTCGGCTGCTCAACTTTCGAGGGCCAAAAAGCCCTCGTGGCCAGGGCGCGTGCCGGCGCGGTAGACACAGGGTTCCCGGAGTAGGGACCCCTCCTAGATTGTACACGGTCGTCCCTTAAGGCGCCTCTCTCTCTCTCTCTCTTTGTAAATGGTGTTAATAATTGTTTTCCACCACCACCGCTTTCTATGTTTAAAAGGTGTTGCAGTTCCCCTTGAAACGGATCCCTAAACCCGGGGGAATTAAACGTGAAGGTCATCTAATCCAGAAGTTTGGATAGAGTTCTAGCTGTTTATTTAAAAGATGTGCTATGACACGAATGTTCTGCGATGATGTGGTGGATGCGATGAAATTTCTTTTCTTTATTTCAACGCAACGCAACTTCATGCAGACTGTGCGATACAAATGTGCCAAAAATATGCAAAACACATGCACGCCAGTCCGGCGGTTCCCACTACGGGAAAGGAATTCCGCCAGCACGCTAATATACGTGTGGGCATGACCCTGTAAGGGTCTTCATTTCTTTATAGTATTACAGACAAATAAGACAAGGCTGCGATTTAGTCTGTTGATGAAACATAAATAGGCCCCCGACACCAAATTTTACTCGCAGAGTTCTGCACTGGAACGGATTGCTCCTATTGTCCTGACATAAATGTAAGAGAGAGAGAGAGATAGAGAGAGAGAGATAGAGAGGGGAAGGAATTTCCAACGTGAGTAAAACTTTTGCTCCACGGTGGTCTAGTGGGCGCTCGGCTGCTGATCGGAAGGTCGCGGGATCGAACCCCGGCCGCGGCTACTGCAGTATTTCCACGGAGGCGAAATGTTGACTCTCAATCAGAAACTTTCACATCGCTGACGTCACCAGAACCGGAGGTCGCGGACTTCGCAGCCTCGCGCTGGAGCCTGGCGTTCCTCTTCAAAAGCTCTTCCATCTCGTTGATCTCATCGCATTCATCCGGGTCCCAGGAAACCATGAGTCTCGTCAGGGTGTAGTTCTTCCTCAAACCCTGGAGGATAGTCTCCACCTGTTCGCGACGGATTCCCCAGTAGTCGCAGATGGCGACGTGCTTTAGCGTACTGTTCACAGCCAGCAACTCTGACAACGACTTGGCCATTTCGGGCGTCAGCAACTCGGCGTACATTGTGAAGCGCGTAATGGAGCGGTTCTCTTTCAAGGCTTCCAGTACGTTTACGATTTGGTACGCTTCACCCTTCTTCGTTCGCATGAGGTTGAAGATTTCTCCGAGCGTCGTCGTACGCCTCACTACGGACGCAATGCCTTCGGCGAGCGCGTCGAACGTGTCTTCACTGGGATAAAAGTGGAGCTGGTTGAGCGTCTTGTCGCAGGCCACAGCGTCGAAGAACTCCCGAAGAACCGCTTCGTCGACGGACGAGGTGACGCTGACGGACAGGTCGGTGTAGCACGCTCCCTTGCGGATGAGCGCAGTTAGCTCTGGCAGAAGCTCCTCGGGCCAAAGAATCTTCAGTCTCCTGAAGACGCCAGTGTACACCTCCTCCCCTCTCCAAACTTCATTCCCACTTTATAAAAAGAAAGCCAGAAATAAAAGCGTGGGAAAACCTGTCCCTGCCGAAGCACCTCCTGGTCCAACAACGGTGACACCTTCTCCTTTTGCACGGGACACACGTCGAAGAGGTCCACCAACTCGAGAGTCGGATTGGACGCCACCATCTTCACGAAGCCGACAAGGGTGTCGGAGGACAACTCCATATCGGCCAGGGTCAACCTCTTCAGGGTGTCGTTTGCGGTTAGCGCTTCGATGAGAGCCGCGGCACCTTCGTCGCCGCCGCAGGAGTTCCATAGGCAGAGTACCCGCAGCGACTTGTTCTGTCGGATGTAATTAGTGATGTCCTTCGCGTATCCGCTCCCTGTGTTTTCGCAGCGCAAGTCTAACATATGCAAGCTTTTAAACACTGCGGAATTACTGATGCCTAACTCCTTGCCTTCGCAGTCTATGAGAAGAAAGAGGATCTCTTTGAGCGAAGGGCATTCCTCGAGGTCCTCGAAAGCAACCTTGAAAGCGGCCATCGAGATTCCCCATATAGTCAGCTTCCTCACGGGTGGTCCGGTCTTCAGCATTCGCCGGAGAACGGCGGCTTCCTTCTCTGACATGCCGTCGGTGTAATTGAGCTCGGCGGCTTGTTCACTGCCTTCACTGTTCTCGTCATCAGAGTTTAGTTTGACAAGGCGTTGGTGCTCCGCAAGTCCTTTCCGGAAGAAATCGATAACTTCGGTATCCTGCTTGTCGGCCTCATTGGTGACTCCGTCGGCCATGTTCGCTATCTGAATACAAGGCCTTTCCTTCGCACTTAGGTACTGTGAATATTGATGCGTTCGGTCTGACCAGAGCAGGAAAGGAAAGAAAGCGAAGGTTAGGCGAGTGCGCAAGGAAACTTGAGGGATTCGTTAGAGAACTCTCAGCCTGAAAGTCCTCGTGGGTGCGACTCCACGCAAATATCAGTTCAGTGAGGTGCCCTTATCGGGAACGGGTGAACCAGAACTTCGATGTTTCCTTGCGTGAGCGCTTCAATTGAGCGACTGTAGTCGACTGTGCAGCAGGGGGTACGCGTCCGTGCAGAGTGTCACTGTGGCGTTGGTGGCTCGATGACACCTATAAATTGTAATAAAAAAGAATACGGAAAGGGCTATCAGCTTTTGGTTGACACCAGTGGATTGAAACATGATAGATGTAGCGATAGGGGATAGCATGCGGAAGTGGATCTGGGCAGGACATGTCATGCGGTGGGCACATAAGAGATGGACAGTAAGATTGAAAAAAAAAACATACCAAAGGAGGAAAAATGCAGCAGAGGAAGGCAAGATATTAGGTAGAGCGCTGAAATTAAGAAATTCGCATGCATAAAGTAAAAAAAAAAAAAAACAAAAAACGTGCTCAGAACAAGGACAAATAGGAAATCGTTGGGAGAGGCTGCAGCAATAATGATAAAGATGATGAAGATGCTGTAGCAACTGATGATGATGAAATATGCCGTAGAAAGCAGCGAAAGTAATAAAAGACAAAAGAATAGAACGCCGTCCTTTATGGCCTCCTAGATGTGGCAACTGGATTGACCGTTGCGAAGCTATCCTTGCGAAAGATTACTGTTCGTCAAAGGCAAGGTCTCGAGACAGGTCTCGAGATTTTCGTTCCTGTTAGATGGACACACATGGTTTCACGGCAATGCTTCGAAGTTCGAATGGCTACTGCAGGGGATTCAACAGTCTGTACAGAAGTTTTGCAATGGTTCCGAGGGTACCACGATGAGAAATAATCAAGAGCAATCACTATTTTTGTGATACACTGATACTAAAACTATTCGAGCATATACAGGATTGTCCAAGAGGTTTCGCACAAAATGTTAACGCCTATTATCGCAGCCTTTGTGAGCGGGATGCACTGTTAAACGATTTAGAACGGTGCACTGATCTGGCACGAGACGCCGAGCCAACGCGTGAGTAATTTTTCTGCTTTTTTTACGTAGGGCGAATACACAAAGCAGATACCACTGGTATAATTTATTGCCATAATATGAAAAATCCTGTTGGGGTCGCCCAGTAATTGTTGAGAAGATTACTAAAGGTGATCATAGGTGACGGAAGCTGGCATAATGGTCGTGCCCGTGATACTGCAATGTTCGCTGTATATGTCTTTAAGAACGTCTTTTTTCAAAGGAAAAACAAAAAGATTCTATTAAAGGAAAGTTGCAGCAATGTGACAAGGACAGTCATCGTTCCTTCTCGTTTTGGGATAACAGGGCGAGGATATTTTCCTTACTTACACATTACAAAAAAAAAGTAATAAGGGAGCGATTCCTAGGGAAATAAAAGCCGACAAGTACAAGAACAGCAAAGCCCAAAAGCAACGCATAATACGTACACACACTTACAAATGCGAAATTCTAGCAACGTACGACACTGACGCATACACATGTTCTACCTCATGACTCGCGTACAAGAGTAGCGATGAAAGTGTCTTAATTATCGCGGGTACGGTTCAGCGATGCAAATTCCGACACAGAGCTCGCGCCTACTGTTTCGGACCTCTGTCTCACCTCTACAGCGTGTTCGGACCTTTGTCTCACCTCTACAGTGTGGGTTACATGCTTTTTATGAAAGCCATCCACAACGTTTTCTTCGCGCGTCAATCAAAAAACTTAAGATCGCGCTAGAGTGGGAGTATGAGCCTGTGAAGCGCGGGACTATAATGCTGCTATTTCAGCCGCTCTAAAAGAACCACATACCTAAAAGCGTTGCATGGTACAATGCTGCGTGCATGGGTGGATCTTAGAAGCGTCCGCTTCATTACGGGGCGGTGACCCTTGCGCTACAAAACTCAGCATTTAAAGAGGCCCTGCAACACTTTTTTATCATAGCCTTAAAATAAAAAGAAATAAAGAAGGTTCCTATCAGTCGGGGAGGCTCCCTGTGAATACGTCAGCCAAATATTAGTGCGCTCGACGCACCGCTCATCATCATCATCAGCCCGTCTACGCCCACTGCAGGGCAACGGCCTCTCCCATGGATCTCCAGTTATCCCGGCCTTGTGCTATCTGCGACCAATTTATAACTGCAAACTTCCTGATGTCATCTGCTCACCTAACTTCCTGCCGCCCCGCGCCACGCTTGCCTTCTCTAGGGATCCACTCTGCTACCCTCAACGACCAACGGTTATATGGCTTCAAATACGGCTCGAAACCCGCTGCTCTTCTTTCAACACGTGACGTCACAAGGAAGACTGACTCCGCCGCTTGAAGTAGAACTAGCATTAGTGATTCCACAATCGCAAAAGTGTCCTCGGTAATGATTCGTTCGCTTTGCGTTCTACAAATAAAGAAAACGTACGTACCTTTCTTTCAAACAACAGAAGCAGCTAAGCGACGTAGTCGGTGTCACTTGTGACGTCATTTGTTGAAAATAGAGCAGGCAATCATCCAGATATGTTTGGAGCTAAACTGCCAATTCTCTGGTGCACGCATGCGCACCACGTTCAGCTCAAGTGTCCACGTCTGCACGACTGCCTGGCGCGGTCTTCAGGCTATGATCAAAAACGTGTTGCGGCGCCTCTTAAAGTTGGTCTACTGCATTTCTTATCAGGATTACGGTCCTCTTTTTCCAAAGAAGAATCTTTATTCACAACATTCCGCGATTTACGATAGAGTTCACTCTGTTCCCGTGCCACTTTGTTTTTATACTTTATCCCTACTTTCCCTGTAATAAAGTTCATTCCATCCATCCATCCCTACTTTCCCGCCACCAATCCTCCAACCGTCCTTTTAGCGATCTCTATCGCAGGCCTGTTTGCCTGTTCCTGTACGTGCTGTCCCTAAATCCTAAGGCCTTTTGTAGGCTAACGCTTGAAGCTATACATTTGGGTGGATATCCATACAACGTAAACAAGCTCCGTCGTTTCTCTAGCTTTTCAACAGATAATACATCAATCTTCGCTGTTGCTGAATGTCACACAGTCAGACGCACCGCACCCTTTTGAATGACCCCCCCTCTCTCTCTCTTTCTCTTTTTTGCCCTTACCCTTTCGGCAGTTGCTCAGAGCTGGCTTTTGTTACATCGCAACTATTCAATGAGTGCTATCCACCTACCTCAACTTGCCTTCAATGCTCTTTGTTTCCTTATCTCTCACACTACGATTCGTATAAAACCAGCTGGTTACTGTCCTAGTCCGTTTTCTCCACTCTTGAGTCAACGCTCTTCCCGTACAAGTAACCGAATACTTTCTCTGCCCGTACACTGTCTTGCGTGCTCTTTAGTGCCTAATTTTGCTCTGAGCCTAATTTATGGTCCTTGAACGCCCATCGCAAGTCGTCATACCGCCCTTTGCTTCACATCTAGACCGAATCGCACAACCTTGTCGCTATCGAATGCAGCACCTCCTCGACGGAAAGTCGAAGCTCGAGCGAAACCATTCTTCGGGAGCGTGCGCGGTTGGCGTGCTCTACTAGGTTCATTTTAACAGCTATGACAAAGAGGCGCCAAAGAGTTGCTGGCGTTGCGCGATCGTTAAGCAATACAATCGCAAGACGCGGTGACAGTTGGAGACATGCTGTGCAGCGAGATAAGCGGGAGAACTGAATATGCTGATGATTGATTCGTGGGGTTTAACGTCCCAAAACCAGCTCTGATTATGAGAGACGCCGTAGTGGAGGTCTCCGGAAATTTTGACCACCTGGGGTTCTTTAACGTGCACTGACATCGCACAGCACACGGGCCTCAACATTTCGCCTCCATCGAAATGCAGCCGCCGCGGCCGGGATAGAACTGAATATGCTAACCACACCAATAAGGTTAATATGGTTGGCGAGGTACCGAATAGGCGATGGAGCTCTGGAATTGAAGTGCAGACGACACTACCGAAACGTGCGCTCAGCGATCAATGCTGGTGAGGACAACGCACGTGGTAGCTACTACCACTGTAGATGCCACTGTTACGTATGTAGGTCTCCAAATTTGCTGCGTTGTCCTCCTGAACCGGGAACGTCACGGATCGGCATGCGTTGAAAACAACTTCGGAACGTTCCCCTTCGCTGTCGAGGGTTTCTGATGTGCTCTCAACTCGTTGTCGTTTTAACGACGAGCGGTGCTGCACTCGGCAGGAAACTTGGGAACAGATAAGATAATATCGTTGAAATAAGTACGCCTCCCTAGTGATACTACAAAATATACTCCTGATAAAACATAGCTTGACGCATAGCTGTGATACAGGAGGTGGGCGAGCCGCACCCGTCCGCGCGTATCTTTGCGAAACTGTAGTGACTGTAGTGAGAGTGGCGGTCAACTCAGCGAATGTCTGTGGCGCGCTTTCTCAGCAAACTGCTGCGCGTATCAAAGCGCTAGCGTCGCTTGCGTTGTGACTGTCCGCGACTGGAGAGTTGCGGTTTTGCACTGGGCGAAGGTAAAGACACGTGCTGTTTGAGGTCACCGCAGTTGGTATAATATAAGTATTATGTGGTCTCCCAGAGAAATAAGTGAACTGCAGTTCTTGCATGGACAGTGACAACTTGTAGTATTGCAAATAATAATAATAATAATAATAATAATAATAATAATAATAATAATAATAATAATAATAATAATAAAACTTGGCACATTACTTCTACGAAAATATTTAAATGAATGTTTCCAGCGGTCAGTGTGCATCGAAGGAACTCATCCATGACGTAGTAGCAACAACAAGGTTAGGAGACGAGCAATTATGCAGGAGGCAGCAGTAATTTTGACAGCCTCAGTCATCGAAATGCGGACACCACGACGGGGTATCGGAGCAGCGTCTTCGATCTCAGCAGCAAAGTACTTTAACGGAAGAACTACCGCGATAATGCGTTCGAGCTCCTTAAACTTGGTTGTGAGCATAGGTTACCGCAGATACGCTTTCCTATTAAACGAACAAATAGTAATATGTCACCTTATATGTACTAGACTCCGCTCACAGAGACTTCTTTTGACCCAGTGATCCGGTGATAGTGCCTTTTTTATTATTCTTTCGTTCCTTTTCTTTATTCGTTTTCGTATGTTTCTTTTTCATATCTGATTAGGGATGTTGGGATAGCCGGCTCTGAAGTAGCCAATGTTCCAACATTTTTCGCATCTAATTTCCAAGCGTTTCCATCATTTCCAATTATTTTCGCAAATAATAAATTAGTAATCTTCCATACACATCAAACAGAAGATAACAAAGGGGTCCCGAAACACTTTTTTGACAATATCAGAAAACGGTGCCACTCCGTCGTGAATGCTCTTTTGAACATGTGTGCAAAATATTATTGCGTTGATCGCACCAGGGAATTCGTAATTTTGTTTCAAACTGTTCGACAAAGGATCCATCAGCCGTTGCACATTCCTCTCCGGCATGTGAGCATGAGTCAACCTTGCAGTCACGCCGTCACGTCGAAGCCGAGGTACTTAATGTTCCACGTACGTCTACACGGGAAGAGTGGCCACGTAGTGATGCAACGTGGCGCAAGGGTTCATTGCCACCTCTACATGCGCACCTTCACAACAATGGGGAGAAAGGCGGCAATGATTACAGCCATCCGGCGATAGGAGCAGGCGGTCCTCTATTGGTCGAAAATGACGCCACCTCTTCGGGCCCACCGACTGGACGGTCATCACTTTACTAGTCGGGTTCGGCGTCCGCTAAAGTTGACGTCAGGTGATGCGATATAAGCGCGGAGAACAATCGACAGCAGGGAGACCAAGAGTCTGAGATACGTCTCTTGTCTTGAGCCGCGGCGTACGATTTGCTGGTGGCCGAAACCATAAATTTTTACTCAGTTATAATATTATATTAAACTGTAAATAAACGTCTTGCTTTTTAAGTCCGAATAAGTCTCGACCAGCTCCCGCACACGGAATATGCTGTTGCTATCATAAAACAACTGGGAAACTATTTACAGGATGTATATTGTAATGGCCAAGCAGAGGGCCGCGCAGTGATGATTATGATAATGACGATGATCCTTCAGATTTGGCATCTACTCACTTGGGGGGATTAATAATCCCCCCAAGTGAGTGGATGCCAAATCTGAAGGATTCAGGGTGTCTACCAAGTTGACATTGCTAAATTTCCTGAGATTTCCAGGTTTTCCCTGAGTATTTTTGCTAAATTCCCTGAGTGGCACATAACTTTCTTCATGTCAATGCGGGTAGGCACCATGTCACCCAATGTCATCACTAATAAGGATTTTGAGCTCTTTCACGGTCAAATAAAGAAAACCAAAAAAACCAAACAAACAAAAAGAAATAAGCTTTCCCAGACGGTCAATTTGTGAAATTGCGGATTTTGAATGTACGAAATGCGTAAGGTCCGAAAAACATTCTTTTTTAAAAAAAGAATAAGGAGCTATATTTTCGTGTCAGCATGACTTAAACCGTATTTACTCTAATCTAATGCACACTTCTTTTTCTATAAAACGGGTCCAAAAATCATATGCGAACGAGTGCGAACGAACGACGCCGTTACCATACCGAGGCGCGTAGGAAAATGGCCGCCTCCTACGCGCTTCGGGCGCTTCCGAACGGTTACTGCCGAAAAAACAAACTAGCGGCGCGGCGGTCTTTGGCGCGCATAGTTTCTCTAGTTTCTATGTCGCCGCCGGACCCCCACGCAACGTTGCCACGACGCACATTACGCGTAGGCCGTTGATAATCGCCGCGCCAGCTTGGCCATTTTGCGGCCAACCGAAGTCTGAGATGCCCAGAGGCGCGTACTTTCAATAGCGTTTGCGGGTGGCCGTAACGGGAGAATAGATGTTTCCCATCGCCATACGCAAAACGGCTCATCATCGCATTTCTCCTTCGTATCCGTGCTGAGGCAGAGCCTCTCAGCCGTGCGCGCTGCTTGACGTCCGAGATTGCCGCGATGCAATCTCGGAGATCACGCCCCGACCATGCTTAGGCTTAGCTGCGCCAGCTTCCGCAACACGCATGGCAGCATGCGGTAGCAGGCGTGAGGGAACTGCGATTGCACGGAGGAATGCACCACTGCGAGCTTGCACGTGGCTGCGCCCGGCAACGTGCGGAAGTTTCATCGAGACGCAGGAGCTATGAATCGGCGCGCCGAACGTCTTCGAGACGCCGCGGATCAACTACTGCAGTAGTTTAAAGTTAGCGGTGCTTTTATTATGCGAGTGCGTTCATTACGTGAGTACGGCATCTGGTTTTATTAATGTGAAAAAGTTGATTCCTAAGCTCTCCCTTTTTCCTGTGTCCCGAAAAATAGGTGTGCACTACAATCGATGTTTGACTTTCTTTTTGTCGCGGAAAACTGGTGCGCGTTACAATCGAGGGCGCGGTAAAATCGAGCAAATACTGCAAATTGTTCAATAGTATTTTAGAACGTGGTATTCCTTGAAAAACGGGTCTACGCACAGCGCCTTATCGCAGTTGCGCACATAAAACGCATCTCTGTTCTCATCTTGGAGCAACCAGCAGCTGTGTTGGCACGCACATGGTATCTTCTCAGCGTGTGGCTGCCTTGGGCAGAATAAACTCGGTAATTAAGAACAGCAAGAATCCCTCGTAAGCGTAGATAATTGATTGATTTGTAGGGTTTTACGTCACAAAACCAGCTATGGTTATGAGAGGCCGTAGTGGAGAACTCCGTAAATTTTGACCTCCCGCGGTTTCTTAACTGACATCGTACAGTAGTACACAGTCCTAAAACATTTCGCCTCCATCGAGATGCATCCGCCGCGGCCGGGATTCGGTCCAGCGACCCTCGGATTATAAGCGTCGATAATAAACAAGCTGAAAGCTACGCCAATAAAGATGAAAATCAACTTCCGCCGCCTCTAGAAAGGGGTGCCGACGAAGATAAACATCAAGTTTCACGCGCCTCCGTTGCAATCACGCTGAGAAACCGAAACCACGAAATGGCGTTGCCCAGCGGCGTTGCTACAGACCGCACGACGCGTCACGCGTCACCGCGTGGCGTGTAGAATCGGCGCCGCGTCTACTCCCTATGGAGAGGGCGCGCAGTTTTCGTGTAGCCGCGCGTCCTCTACCTCCACACAGTCTTTTCCGCAATATTTGTGGAAAAGACTGCTTGCAAGCAAACGCACAATATAACAACGCTCGGCGCACACACGGGATGTGTGTGCGCCGTAGCGCGTCCAGACACATACAGCGGACTTTACATAGAACAAGACGCGACAAGCAAAGCCAATAAAAAAAGCAGCCGATTCGCGCGACGAAGAGCGATGAGGAAAGGGGGGGGGGGCACTCTTCCCTTCAATTACTGCGAGTTGCGCTATAAACTCAATCGCAAGGTGCATTGTTAGAGCCAGCGTTACCGCGACTTTCGTACTTGAGCTGATTTTCCCTGAGAGAAGCCCAAATTCCCTGAGTTTTCCCTGAGATTTTCCAGACTGATCATATTCCCTGAGATTTCCCGGTTTTTCCGGTTTTCCCGGTTGGTAGACACGCTGAATTATAATATATAGGTCAAATCCGCCTGAGTACTCAGGCGGATTTGACCTTAATTTGCTAAATTATACTACCTGAAAGGTTTATTCGTTCCTTGATGTGAATTTAAATATTACGAACTTAATTTTTCGATACGGAATAATTGTTAAGAAAATGACAATCAATCAGTTGTAGAGAGGATTATGGAATAAGTCATTACGATCTATCGACAGAACAATCAAATCGATTCAAGTCCGTAATGAACTTCTGTACAACAAGGCATATATTCCTCTTCGTGTGTCCCAGCAAAGGAGGTTTAAAAAGAAATCTCCTTGGTCCCAGCAAAGGTTTTTTAAAACCTCCTTGGTCCCAGCACGGAACACTCGAATGAAAGCAGTGCAGTGCTTGATAAGGGAATAAAGCGTGCCCGTCGTCGTCATCTTCCTTACTCTTCCAACCGACACCACCAAGCATAGGCTGCACAGCAGTTGGTGGAGTGTCCTCTCGCGTCGTGTAACAATATAAACAACTACACCATCTCCCGCTAAAGGGGACCTTGAGGCGATGCGAAGCAGCACGCGGGGTGCACACCGCGTTTGCATCGGTTTGACGCTAGCAGACGCTGCCTGCATCAGCGTTGTCTCTCGCGGGCGAGGGCGCGTTCTCGTTCCTTGCGAGCTGGTGAAGCGTTCGTCCAAGAAGGAGCGTTTCCATAGTCAAGAAGAGATTCTTTATTGCTGTGGAAAGGTGGAAAGGGGGAGTGGAGTGCACGATAACTGTCTCTCCGGAGAGGACACCTCAACCGGTACACTCAAAGGGAAGGGGATATGAAAGAATAGGAAGGAAGGGGGGAGTTCAACGCGCGCCGTTCGGAGAGGAGTGGAGGAGTGCCCACAGGAGAGGAGATGCGACAAGGAGAGGAGGGGGAGGAGGATGCGCATGCGCAATGCGGGTGTAGACGCCGCACGGCGGATGGAGGGAGGGAGGGAGAGAGTGACATAGCCCCGACCACAAGCTTCTTCGCATCTAATAAAACGCAGCTCAAAAGCGCCCGCTCTTCTCTCAACAAATTGCGTCACCTGTGGCACCGACCACGGGGCGTCACTTAGCTCTCCAAGAGAGATACACACATTTTCTTTGTTTGTTGAATTCAGAATGAACAAATAAAGCATAGTAGGTGATCTTTCCGCCATCATGATATCGGTCATCCCCGAGCCATTTAGTCGGTGCCGCCTGGCACGTCAACTGTTGATATAGGAGCGGGGGCTTTCCAGCTGTGTTTAAAACGAAACTGTGGATTCCCTATAGTGCTTGTAGCGCAATAATATTTGGTTCACTTGTTCACAGGAGCCTCGACGGCCGATCGGCTTCTTTTTCTGAGTTTATTCAAAAGATGTTGCAGGGCCTCTTTAAGCGGACCCAAACCCTGAGGGAATTGAACGTGAAGCTCCTCTAATCAAGTTTGATGTTTTAGCTATCAATGTAAAAGCTACGCTTAGCCACCACAAATAAACTTGTCTGAAATGTGTCTGGGATGCTACGCTCCTTCCCCCCTCCCCTCCCCCCCCCACGCACACACTTTTTCCTGTTTGTGTACAGCGGTAGAGAGACCTTCCTCGTTCACGAGCCTTGCGTTGAAGCCGAACCAACGCTCTGGACGACAGCCGATATGGGAAGGGGTTGTTGCGTATAAGTACAATCTAGTACAATCAACTCAACAAATTCCTTAGGAAAACAGATTTATTTATTTATTTATTTATTTATTTATTTATTTTATTTATTTATTTCGTTGCCCTCAGGGCCCGAGGGTTACAGAGGGGAGTGGTACATTTTTTAACATACATTGTGCAACAAAGCATAAAACTAAGAAAAAGAACTCAGGTGAGTGAACAAAATACAAGTAATCATTATACAGAAACGATGGCAACAAAACACGAGAAGTAACACCAAAGGCCGAAGATGTGCCTATGAAACAGGAACACGCGCTATAAAAATGTGCATACGACGCCAATGACACCATTTCTTTATTTACGACGACATAAGGTTAATCAAAGCATCTTTGAACTTGGTGTTGCCAGATATTTCGACGACGGAGCAGGGAAAGTGATTCCAATTTGTTGACGTATCGGGGATGAACGAAATTTAAAAAAAAAAACGGTTTGTGTGGCACGAAAGAACAACCTCACGACGATGATCGGTGCGAGCAGAAACGTAGCTGGGGGGGGGGGGGGGGGGGGTTATCAAGCGGTTTCTAAGAAAAGAGTTGTCGTAATATATCTTATGGAACAGGCAAAGGCGAGATATTTTCCTACGTTGTGTTAGCGGCGGTAATGATAAGTTTGCTTTCATAAGTGTGACGCTGGAAGTACGGTCATAATTTGAAAGGATGAAACGAGCTGCCCGGTTCCTGGATTAATTCGATTTCATATATGAGTCTTTCTTGGCTTGGGTCCCAGACGGATGCGGTATACTAAAGTTTAGGACGAACTAATGATTTATAAAGATTTTCCTCGTGCTGATCTTCTGCATGAGGGAAATAAATGAATACTTTTGCTTCATTCACTGGCGCGTTAATTGTTCGAGCAATTACCTTGCAATTTTGAATACACTGCAAAATTATATTATGCTACACCTAATCGGCGTCTTCGCGGAGCACCAGCGTCCCCGAAATTAAAAACAAAAAAAGTCTCCCAGTATCTATTCCTGTATTTGTATTCCCGGATATTTTTTTCTTTCGTGCTTTTTCGAATTTATCTCCAAAATATCTCTTTACGCCGAATACAAATGTATCTCAGTACCTGCGTTTTTAGGTTATATCTGTGTTCCGGAATACTTTTCCAAGTACCTCTGCTCATGCCTGTCGCTAGCTAATGCAGCGCCCCTATCTATCGAGAGTCGAAGCTCGAAGCCACTCTTCGGGTGCAGTTGCCGTGCTCTACTATATCTATTCTCAACTCTATGTCTAAGCGCCGGCGAACAGTTGCGCAATCGTAGAGCAACAGAATCGCAAGAGGCTAGGGGATTGTTTGCGACGTCGTATGCAGCGAGATAAGCGGGTGAACTGCGTTTGCTAATCGCATTGATAAAGTTCATGTGGTTGTCGAGGCACCGAAGAGGCAATGCATGTACTGGAATTGCCGCGATCAGTCCAGGTTATACGCGAGCAGACCACACTAACGGAAACACGCAACGTTCGCTCAGCAAGGAAGGCTGGCAAGAGAACGCGCCGTATCTACTACCCCTTGGTGCCACTATTACGTACGTACGTATCCACTGTGTTGTCCACCAAAACAGACTATACCTCACAGGACAGTGTTCCTTGGAAGCTTCAGACCGTTCTCCTTGCCCCGGCACGGTGGTCTAGTGGGCATGGTACTCGGCTGCTGATCCGAGGGTCGCGGGATCGAATCCCAGCCGCGGCGGCTGCATTTCGATGGAGGCGGAATGTTGAGGCCCGTGTGCTGTGCGATGTCAGTGCACGTTAAAGAACCCCAGGTGATCGAAATTTCCGGAGACCACTAAGGCGTGATATTTGATAGGAACAGAGCTGCGTGCGGTTATCGTCGCAGGCTATATAAGGATGATTAGATAGGTTCCCCTACTTGACCGGCAGTGTATCTGTGGTGCCATGCGTCGTGCAGTCATATATCTGTAAATTGTGGCTCGCGAGCGCTTGGCTTGCGGCACGTGTGCGCGCATTCATTTCTTTTTAGACGTATTTCCCGTGCTTTCGCTTATTCTCGACAACAAAAAAAGTGACAAATTTCAGCATGAGACTGCCGTTTGATCCTGGGGTTATTTGAGACGGCCTACAACTTTGTAACTGACGAGTAAGCGATCAAAGCGACATTATAAAGGTTCATTAATCAAAAACCATTATTTCGTATTTAGTAACGAAGAGAAATACTGACAGGAATGTACACGCGAATTCCTTCAACATGCAATTGAGACAGTTTCTCTACACCACTCAAAAGCTTTTGAAATATTGGTGCATATAGTTGAGACACGCTGTACAAGTGAGGCATACGTACATGATCATACACGACCAGGAATAACATACGTGATAAGTGAAAGGGAAGGGTTCAAGGGCTCGTTCTTTATTTGTTAGAAACAAGTTAATGAGCAAACGGACAATGAAGCCTAGGAAAGCATAGGGGAAGTTACTTGTGGTATTTTAATTGTGGAGAAAGTAGAAAGGAATTAAACTGGACGAAAAGACAAACCTGCCTTCGGTGGGACCCGAACCCACGACCTTCGGATGTCGCGTCCGATGCTCTACCAACTGAGCTACGAAGCTACGTGATAAGTGATCATGCTTGATCATGCATGCTCATGAATGTGAAGTGGCGCACGAAGCGGGACAAACCGGAGAACAGACGAGTTTCGTTTACTCTTCTTCGATTTTTTTTTGTATATATAGCAAAAGGTACACGCGTATACCATCTTCAGTATGCATGCACTGGACAGTGAGGAGTGTGTTCCTTCGTAGCCTCCGTGATCAGGTCCGGCAGCGCTCCGGATCCCATCGCGGAGGCCACGATTCCTAATACATGTCCTTGTCCGGCAGAGGGCCGCAGTTAAGTGTTTCACGCCGATGCGTCACGACCAATGAACTTCTTTCTTTTCCTCCTCTCCCCTTCACAGGCCAGCCAGGATCTTGTCGAAGCCGAAGCTGTGCTCCGTCGTCCAGCGGTGTTCGACGTCCTAGACCTTCTAGCGCGTTGCACGGGGTCTTTCGGTCTCCCCTGCTGTTGCCCGTTTTGCCGACGTTCGCATCGCAGGTGCGTCATCTTTGGCTTCTTTGAATACAATGCCCTAGGTGTAGTGCGGTGTAAAAACAATATGCATTCCCAGCGGATACGAAGCTCTCCTAGAGGTCTCACTCACCTGGCACGTAAAGAATAGAGGCATAAAGAACTTTCTATCGGCACCCTCGCACCGGCAAGCCGGAGCCTGTTTCGTCTGCTAGCGCGCGGGAGAGAGCTCTCCGTGCCACGCCCCCCTTCGTTGGGCTGTTTGTTGCGCCGAGCCGCCCATACGTTTTGCCGTGCTTGCACGGTGCGCGCGCTGTTTTTCGCTCACTAGAGCGATTTAAAACGTTCTTTAACAACAGCTTATCGACAGGGCACCACTGCACTGTTCACGGTTGCACTTACAACCAGAAGAAAAGAAATGCTGCACGTAAACAGCCGTGAAGCAAGCACAACGTTGCGCAGGAGGAGTGCGGCTGCGCACTCACTGACGTACTCGTGCCAAAACGCCGGCACCGCTCATGTTCCCACGCGGTCTAACGCTGGTGTCGCCAACAGCCCCTCAACCCTAGTCAGTGCCGTCCTTAACATATATGGTACGAATGTCCCAGGTTTCTTCTTTCGTTCTATCTCCTTACTCGATTAGCTTCAACCATGAGAGCTAAATGCGTCCCACGGTACTGCCAAAGCAAGGGGTTTTAGTACGGACATTCCCTTTCTTTTTTTTTTTTTTGTTGCACTTGTCCTTGCTGCTGTATGACTCCAGCCTGTGCGGCGAGCTTTTCACTTCCTCGTTGACTTTAAGCCTTTAGGGCCTATACTCGCTCAGGCCGCACGCCGCTCCGCACGCCGCTTCGGCTCTCCGTCTCGTGTACCGGCCGACCGAACATACGGAGACAAACTTTTTGGCAGCGTACGGACGGTGCGACACAGGTCGTTCTCTCGGTCGCTGATTGGCTGACACCGTACGACGATGGAACGGCTCCGGCAGCCAACATGGCGCCTGCCTGAATCGAGGCGAAGCGGGGCGCGAGGCCTAGGCTCCAGCTACGCCGAAAATAAGTTTATTTTGTTCCTAATTGTGATATGAAGTGGAGTTATCTAGCACCAGCAGAGGTAGTCATCGAAAGCAAGCAAGCCCACGCAGCCTTCCTGCCCTCATCAATGTTAGCGATCGCCGAGGAAGAAACCACCGTGCTGTGTTTACGCGATCGTCGGATACCGGCGATTTTGTGTTGTGCGCCGTCACCCGCTTTTATTTGGAAACGAGAAGCTAATCGCGTGCACGTGAAATGTCGGCGTGACTAGTACACTTTAGCGTGACACATGTTCACTGTGGGCGAAAACGAAGTGCTCGATCGCTGCATTCAGCCCAAGCGACGTGTGCCTCTGTATTTGTGCTTTCAGCGAACGATCAGTCCCCCAAAGGTTTTGAAGTGACGATACAGCCACTAGCGATAAGCTTTATTGCCTCGTTATCGCCGTGTTCGACGTGTGCTACGGCGTGTGAGCTGTCGTTTCGCTTGCGATAAGTTGTGGCACGGCCGCTGGATGAAAGCGCACAGGTACGGCCAGCTGCGTGCGGCGGAGACGGCGGGAGGGGACTAGTTCGTTCGGTGGCCGCCGCAGCGCCACCAGTCAAGGATAAAGAGAGCGCCTGGACAGCGGTGTATGCGCGAAATCGTATGTTTCAGCGGCGCTCGCGGTACTGCATACGCATGTGCTGAATTCGATACCCCCTCAGCGCATTGTTCTACGCTAAGGCAGTTCATTTTCCCCATAATTGCAAATGATTTTTCTTTCCTGTAGGAGTCCAACTGGCTTTGACTAAGCACGCCCGTCTCTGTGACAGACAATTTTGAACTTGTATTTAAAGCGTTAATGACAAGCTTTTCCCTCTTGTAGGACCGCAGGATTATTACACCTTTGTTATGTTCTTTTACAAATGTACTGTCGCATGCTTTCGGAGAAATTTTTTTTTTCGCTTCTCGCTAAAAACGTGCTTGAATGGCTACCGTGACTTGATTTTGCGTTTCTAAACTAGAACTGCAGTGGGTACGTGAGGTTTCAGTTACTTCTAGTTTATTTTGCAGTTATTGTTACATAAAAAAAATGTCTTGCGTGAATTCCGTTCGAAAGATGATGAGAAAAATTTTGTGGTCTTGTCTGCGCATGCAGAGATGTAAATGCTAGGTGTGCTTCAACAATCAATCGTACTATTGAGCGAAACTCTACCAGTAAGTGTTCACTGATGCAGTAAACAAATACTAGAGGTGTTTACGCTCATCGCCCTCAAAGTCGAAGAACTTTTCGGGAGAGGGGCTTGTGTGACAGTCTCACCAGACGAGTTGCATTTATATTTCCCGTCCAGTTAGCCAGCAACGGTCGCAACAGCTTCCTCAAAAAAAAAAAAAAAACACAAACATCGCAGAGGTGGCTCGTGTGCTCAAGGGTTGTCGAACCACACCGTAATGCTGGACACGTAACAAAATGTGGGAGGAGGGCTGAATGAAGAAGTTTCCCGAGGTTTCCACTTCTTGGAACTTCTACGGGCTTCATCACCTCACTGACAAAATTGCATGCCAGCTTGCAAATTTGTACGATCTCCGTCTCGGCATATCGAAGTTTTCTTTTATCAGTTTTTTTTCTGTGAACTCGTAAATGCCACTGCAAGGGTTTGGGTCTTGCAGGAGAACCTTGCAAGCATGACAGATCAACTGCAAATAAGAAAATAAAGCCAAGGCAAATTTTGAATCAAAAGTGCTATGTCAGGAGTGTGCAGGATATTTAAATCGCTTACATCACTCAGCCAAACAAATTCAACATATAAATTCTCTAAAAGAGCTAAAGCGGTAATTTTTTTCTCCGCCGACGTCGTTGTTTACAACTAGTAGCGTTTTTTACTCCGAATCTTATGACAAATATTGTGAAAAATTGCACTTCTCCTTATACGGGTAAAAGCTTCGTAATTATTATTATGTTGTACTGAGGAGCATGCCGGCTACATATAATGTTTTCTATTGTAATGATCTAGGCTGCTACACGCCGCAATTACCCATTCGATAATTACGAGCAGCGTATATCTTCTGGTTCTAGTAAAAAAATCAGTTCGAGTCCCAGCAAAGAAAAGAAATGCTTATCAGATAAGAAGCGGCTCATAGAAAGCAGGGAGGCGCATACTTCCTTAGCGTGTGTACTGAAAAATCTATCTTGGCGTGTCGCCTTCAGTCAACACAGCGGCCTGCACTTTATCAACTCAACTTCCTGTAACACAATTACTACAACACCATGCAATGCTTGAACCTTCCGACTCCCTAAGCGCACTGGCTGGCAAAAGTACAGTTGTCATATGCCAATGAAAATTGGCCCGCGAAGCCCTTTCATCCAGTGGGAGGGCCGTTCGTGAGGAGGGTTAAGGGAGAAAAAGAAAAAGAGCCTAAGCGTCGACGACTTATTCTTGGTACATTTAATTATTTGGTTCTAGGAGCAAACGGAGGAACGGTCGCTGGGCACCCACCTCGACCCTCTTCCTCCAGATCCTTGCAACAAGACGGCGAGTTGGGCTAGTTGGTGAACATTCATCTTTAAAGCAAAAGCTTTTTTAAGCGCACATGAAACGTGGACAGAATAGCGAAGAATATTGTAAGCGCTGTCCTGTCAGTATTCTTCGCTATTCTGTATAGGCCGAGTATAGGCCCTTAGGGCCTATTCTCGGTCAGCCCGCACGCGAACGGAGCGGCGTGCGGAGAGCGTGCGGAAGGGTGAAAACGGCTGTTAAACGGGTCGAATCGCGAATTATTGAAGTCGGTGGGGTCACGCAAGCCCTGCCAAGTTCGATATTTCGCGATTCGATCAGTTTAACAGCCATTTTCACCCTTCCGCACGCTCTCCGCACGCGAGCGGAGCGGCGTGCGGGCTGACCGAGAATAGGCCCTTAGCAGCAGCCAAGAAACGGTCTGCCTTATGTGAGCCGCTGTACGCACACTCCCGGAACCTTTGTCGTTTGTTGGAGGGAGGCTCTACGCTCCTCTCTCAGCATTCCCTATTGTGAAGTCCCTGGTATTTTACACACGCCCATATATTTCAAAGGCTATCCACCTAGCTAACAGAAAAATTATGCAGAGCGAGCAAACGTGCGGGTCCGCTCTGCGCAGCGCAAACCAGGAGGGCTTGTTTTGTTCAACGGCAAACGTGCTTCAGCACCTTCTGCGACGCAGACGCCTCGCTAAAAAAAAAAAAAAAATAGCGGGGTGCACCACGGAAGTCGATAATGAACTAAGCTGCGAAAACGGACCCGAATGAATGCTTCTTAACCATGACTGCAATAAATGAAAACCCGATCAGAACAAGAAAAATCTAGGTCTCACGCATCGTGGGAGCCGATGTTATGCCAAGATGCCAGCGCGGTGTGCGTATTAGCAAACGTTATTCATTACGGAGAAAGTCAGCACACAATAGCCGACAGTTAACAAAGGTGAAGGAACTCTAGCGAAGTGTAGCTATCTAGGGCTGTTTTTATTTGAGTAAATTCCGCACACATGCCATGGCTTGTACATCATGACACAACATTTTTACGATGTCATGCACACTTATATACGTGTAGCATTTACTGACTCACTATCACAGCTCGTTAAAGTTTACTTGTCTTAGTATCAGTGTCCGAACGCCGTTGCACTACTTCTTGAGATTGTCTTTATGTTGAGTAATGATCATCTCGAGCCACGATGATGTGTCATGAACACGGCTATAAAATATCACATCCCTCGAGCTGTACCTTTAGTTTTAAACCCATCTTAACCCGCTTATAGCTTTCATGTTGAGTCATAATCATGTCGTGCCATGGCCATATCATGGAAATGACTATAACTCGTATCACACCTCCACCTGTGCCTTTCGTTTTACAAACTGTATCAACCCCATTCATAGCTTTTTGCATAATGATCCTGATGTCATATCATATAAATGATGTCATGAACATAATTATAACTTATCATATAAATGATGTCATGAACATAATTATAACTTATGTCACATCCCTCGCGATTTGCCTTTCGTTTGACACCAATGTTCACCCCCTTCAGTTAATTTTCGTTCTGTCATGCTCATGTCATATCATCCAAACTAGAAGAGAAGCTCACGGGAACATCTAGGCTAGAATCGATGAACAGATCGCTAAGTACGATTTAGAACAGGAAATGACGCAGGAGCCAACGTTTCGACAAGTGGGCTTATCTTCGTCAGGACTGCTTTAGTTTTCCTTTTTTATTTACTTTCGTTTAATTTTTTTTTTGGCAGGAGCCAACGTTTCGACAAGTCCACGTGTCGAAACGTTGGCTCTTGCGACATTCCCTGTTCTAAATCGTTTTTAGCGATCTGTTCATCGATTCATGTCATATCATGTATTTCATGTCATGAACATGACTAACTCCTATCGCGTCTCGCCCTACATCTTTCGTTTGACACCAATCTTGACCTCCTCTTTTTACATTTGTTTTTGCAGAGTCATGCTCATGACGTGAGCACATCATCTCATGTCATGAACGCAACTATGACCAATATTACATTCTTCGGCACGCACCTTTTGTTTGACACCCATATCGATTCCCTTCCAGTAGTCTTGTTTGTAGAGTCATGCTCATGTAATAGCATGGCCTGAGCACATCATGTCATGAACGTAACTAAGACCAATATTACATTCTTCGACATGCGCACCTTTTGTTTGACACGCATATCGATCCCCTTCTAGTAGTCTCACGTTATCAAAATTATGCTCATGTCATAGCATGACCTAAGCATATCATGTCATGTCATGAACGTGACTATGACCAATATTACATCCTTCGACATGCACCTTTCGTTTGACACCGATCTCGACCGCTTTCTTACAGTTTCAAGCTTTTGCTTGTATTATGTGTCATTAATTGCAAGCTTTGCAAAATCAGGTCATTCTTTAATCGTGAGTTCGTCATTATCACGGTGCACTCTCATTATCATATCCTCTCTAACCTAACTTACGTGACTTGCAAACATTAGTTTGCGATTTTCAATAATTGATTTCTTCACAGCAACTCACTTTCATAGTTATAGTCATGAGCATTACTTAAATCCTGGTTATTGTGCTCATTATGCCTTAGTCATATCCGCGCTGAATTAAGGGTTCGTTTGATATATCATATTACGTGATTGGTCATTGATTTCTCAAGGTATCGATATTTTTCCGATATTTTCGATAATTTTTGGAACCATTAAGGTCACGGGACCAAAGTGCAGGCGAACCTCCTTATAGCGAATCCGCACATCACGAATTATTTCCTTCAACGAAGTAAGCCAAATTTCGTCATTGCAACAGCGCTACAGGAATGTCTTACATAACGAAAGGACTCGTACAACGAGCCCGTTTTCTGATGGACTTTGTTATGATTATACTTGACTGTACTTTGACTTTGGTACGATGAAGGCCATTTCATGAGTTTTCTTGAGAAAGAACGAACAATTCGCAAGTACAAACACGTGCAAAAGTGAACAATATAGCTCCAGTTCTACAGCATCTATCTCACGCAAAGCCTCCTCTAAATGTGGATCGCAGACCCGTTTGCACACGGATGTCTGAAGCTTCGTGAACATTCTTAAATTCATGTACTGCGAGCTCTCTTAATTTTTCTTCAGTCTTAGTTAAGTCGGGAAACCGAAACTGAGCCGTAATTGCCGCCTTAATTAACCGTAATTGCGGTGAGACAAACGGCCAGATGGTGCAGTCACAGCTGTCAAAACAAAATGAACCTGTTTGCAAGCATTACATGGTCAGATAGGATCACCTTGTATCAATAAAGGAATATGAGTACACCGCAGCATGTTCCGAATTCATTTTGCTAATGGGATTTTTAATAGTATGCCACTTCTGCAAAGGAACGGCACCGTGCGTGCCTTGATATACTTGCGAATACTGTATTTTTACGCGGCAGTCAAATGGAAAATGCTGCTCGTTCTGTGCACTGTTGTGATGTAGGAAGATGGGCTCGCTTGCTGTGTGCGCACAATCGCGAGTGTGAAGGATATGACTGCAATATCCATCCCGCCACCGCCACAGTACCAGGGAAGGAGTGCCGGAGGACAGTTCTCCTTTTAAAGACGATAGTCTTCCTTGGGATACTTGAATGCAGAAATTTTGTTCTGTCTTTCTGTTTGTCACACGATTCAGCCACCTCGCCAAAGTTTAAGCCCTTGCCTAACGCCCAGCCATCTTGAAATGGTAGCTGCGCTCATACTTGTGAACATTGTCGATCTAAAAGCGAATATTACGCATACCAGAGGCGCTACATCAATACGTAAATATTATGTGGTGTGTTCCTCTACAAAAAAAAAAAAAAACAGATAAGTAGTTGTAAAAACCCTAGCGTTTCTTAGGCTGCGCTAAGAATGCGATGCTATGCACGAAAAAGGCCTTTGCCGACGATTTGGTCAAGTTCATGTTTCCCGACGGCGCTGACAGATGGCGTCGATATCTTACGCAGCGTAGTAAGGCCGGCAGAAGATTTCGACGACATTTGCAGCGAAGCACGCAGATACGCGACCATTTCTTTTTTCCTGTACACTCCGCCCGTTATAAGAGATATACTTAATCCTTCACAACGCCTACGTAAGATATATGCGCCATACACGTTCACCGCGGCACATTGACATTGGTGTCGGTAATTCGACCGCCTGTCAACTATACCATGAAAACGGGTGGAAGCGGCGAAGTTTTCGATTATCAGTGCACGGTGTACTTATCAATAACTTAAAGGAGCTAGTGTTCAAAGCTTGCAGTCGTTCGCATGCGCGTTTTAGTTGTGCTGTTCGCGCTCAGCTTATCACAACAACGTGCTTATAAACTACAGCGCAGGTGCTTTGTCGCGATCTGTACTGACGAGCCCTACAAGTACATTTTTCTTTGGTATGCTCGGAAAAGGGCGTGACGCGATTTCAAGTATATTCACGACCATATATGGCCCAGTGTGGGCTGTGTAAGTGTATTTTGCGTACCTTCTGCATTCTTCAGTTTCCGTGACCAGTCGCCCCTAGTTAACGAGCTGTCTACTAACCGGTTTCATTCGATAGCGACGGATAAACGACGCAGATGATAGCTATACTGACACAGCCGACAAAAGAACATATACGAATTCGATTCGCACATGTATTGCACGTGACGGCCACCCGCACTTACGAAGTCGATTCACCGCTAGAAATTTTCGTCGGCCTGGTGGTCGGATCCTCTGTCAAAAACTCTACCGTGTACGAGTCCGGAGTCGCAGACGACGTCACTAGCCCTGCAGCAGGCCCTACCGAAGAAGCGTAAATCTTCTCGGACGTCTCGAGAAGCCGTGCCGGCGACGTTGAGTTCTCTTCAGCGCCATACGCCTCTGATTCGGCGAACGTGGTGGAACTCGGCACCGGCGAACTCGTCGACGAGCCTTTAGATCGCTTCGGCTTCTTCGGCGCTTTCGTGCCAGCCGGCGTGGATTTCGGTGAAGCCGTCGTCGCCGAACGGGCTCTCTTCCGGGGCACGCGGCTAGTCCGGGAGGTCGAAGCGGTGGCCTCTTCCTCGGTGGACAGATCGCTTTCCTCGTCGTGATCTGGGACGAGAAGCAGGGGGCCGTGAAGGAGCGTGGTGAGCGAGTCTTCGTGTGTCACGTTGGCGGTGTCATTGACGGCAAGGCCTGACGCGTTGTTCGGGCCGCGGTGGATGTCCCGTTCCGGCAGGACGAACCACAGCGCCACCATGCCGAGCACGATGATCACGATGGCCAGCAGGCCCATAGGGAAGAACCATATGTTGTCCCTAGCGTAGATTAGCAGAGAGAGAGAGGATACTTGTTAATGGCGGAGGTCGGGGAACATCTTTTTGCTGGTGGCACTGCGTCTCTGAGCATATATAGAGAGGCATTGAAGATATTGCGTAGCACAGCCATGATCAAACATCGGCTGGTGCAGCTTAGTAGTAATAACTTATAGCTGTAATTATGCTGCTATGTTCACTGTATAGCGAGAGGAGGTACATGCTGTGTACCGACGGCGGAACGCCCTTGTTGGGCACGTGCCTTCGCACTTAGAAGCTGTATCCTGGCTGGAAAGTCACCGCTGCTCTGCGCCAAGCTGTGGCAAGTAAACCCTTCCATGATAAGTAAGCCCTAAACAGTTCTTATAACGAACTGAACAAAGTGTCCTTAATCTGCACCACTCCTGCTATCTTTGTCTGAAAAGGGACAGGGTTTGAGCGTGTTGGTTGGTCTTTGCTAAGCTTTCGTGCGGAAGGCACCGCGCATAGGCCGGACAGGCAGGTGGTTGAACGTGAGCAGAACAACAGTTCATAATTTGATATAGTCTAAAAACTAGCAGCCCGCTGTAAAAAAAGAAATACGGTACCTCTGTTCTCCATACCTTCATCGCAGCAGCAGCCTAACCGGGAAAATAGTACAAGTGCTTGAAATAGCTCGGGCAGGTAACGAGTGTGTTGGTATGCGTTTCATTAGCATTATCAAAGAACTCGAATTCTTGGTGTAGGCGAGACGTGGAGCTTCGCTTTCTTTTCTTTTTTGTCTGTAATTTTAACAGAACACGTCAACAGAAGTTCGAAGTTTGACTGCATTTCCACAGCGCGAAATGCAAAGAAAGAAACGAAAGAAAGAAGGGAATAAGTGCATGACTGGCTACAGTGACGTATACGTTAATCAAACTTAGCTACTCCGGCAAAAAAAAAAAAAAAACCCTCCGGCATATACCACACGAACCCTTATACCACCGTGTGGGTCAAACGTTCCTGGTGGTTCATCCCGCCGAGAGCAGGTTACATTAAGGATGATTCCGGTCGGAGCTACGCTTACCCCGTCTGTGAACCTGGTCGTAACAGTATAGCCGTTCTTATGGTGCGTCTTGCTTATTTTGTGAAGCCGCAATCCACAATGTCAGTGAGGCATTTGCTGTGGATCTGCCCAGGCCTGCATTTAAACCGTCTTCGCCAGCTACGTGCAGGCTTCAGGCCTGGCCGACCACCCGACCTAGATCGCTGGATCGATCGACCGTACCACCGTTTGCTTTCTCAATTTCATCCACGAATCCAATTTGTGTATGTTTGATGCCATCGCGTCATGCCTAAGGGCAAGATCTCGAAATAAAAAAAAACACAAAATTAATCAGAAGTGCTCTATTACGGTAGTAGCCCTGGCATGCTAAGACGGAAGTGGAGGAAGCAAGGAAGGAAGATAGACAGAACCAAACAAATGAAAGAAAGAGAATATAACGGCACGGAAGGGAGAGAATTCTCATTAAGTTGAAATAAACCACTGCACGCGGGGAGATATGCGAACCTTCTTACGTTTTCCTCTTCTTTTTACTCCTTTTCATCACGTGCATTGTTCGCTAGAAGACGCCACAGCATCAACTAAAGGCTATTCCATTAAAAACACGCTTGATTTCTGTCGCAAACGCGCTGCCACTGTTCCCCCTTTCCCGCCTTCGTGTTTCTGTTGATGCCTGTACATATTGCAGTCTCCGCCCCTGTTTCCCCTCTCCCTCCTTCCTTGATTAAGCTATAAAATCATTCACGGTGGAATAGATTCATTCTTTGCCTAGCCTCCGGCTGTCTCCGTACGCTTTCCGCGTCTGAGTTGCCGGCGATGTAACAATTTCCGAACGAACATTCGCGGCACGATAACGCTAAAGATGTGTCCCTAACAAGGACATGCATATATGCTCTCAGGTAATGAATGGTAGCTTCTCAGATAATGAATGGTAGCTTACCATTGTCTCTGCAGAGGAAAGTGTATAACAGCTGCATCTTACCGGTACTCACCTACGGGGCAGAAACTTGGAGCCGAACTAAGGGTTCAGCTTAAATTGAGGACGACGCAGCGAGCTATGGAACGGAAAATGGTAGGTGTAACCTTAAGGGACAAGAAGAGAGCGGTGTGGGTTAGGGAACAAACGTGTGTTAGGGACATATTAGTAGAAATTAAGAAGAAATGGACGTGGGCGGGCCATGTAATGCGAAGACAAGACAACCGTTGGTCATTAAGGGTAACAGAGTGGATTCCTATAGAAGGCAAGCGTAGCAGGGGGCGGCAGAAAGTTAGGTGGGCAGATGAGATCAGGAAGTTTGCGGGGATAAATTGGGCCCAGTTAGCACAGGACAGGGATAATTGGAGAACCATGGGAGGGGCCTTTGCCCTGCAGTGGGCGTAGATAGGCTGATGATGATATATGCTCACCAGTCCCAGACGTATATGGTCGACGGTCGCCGTGGTTCGTCCGTTGAGTAGTCCGAGGGCAGCACCAACGGCGCCATCATGGGACGGTTCAGGGGCGGAGGCCACGCAGCCTCGCCTTCGGACTCTGCTCCTTTGCTCGGGGTGTCGGCGCCCGATTCCGGCGTCTTGGCCCCTTCCGATTTGGCCTTCTTGCCTGGAGATCGGTCCTTGCTGGAAACGGAGCCCTTGCCCTTTTTTCCGGACTTGGGATTTTTCGGCTTGCCCATGCTTCCGCGAGAGTGTGTGGAGTACTTCCTGCTGCTGTGCCTTCCGAACAAAAATGGCTTCCGCCTCGGTGTCCTGTCCCTGTTGCCATCGATGGCTTTTACCCACTATGAAGAGAAGCAGGCGTTGATGAAGGCGGTATATAAAGAATATTAAGCTCCATGTTGCAGATTCCTTGTGACACTTTAAAGGGGTCCTGAAACGTATTTTACGCACATTAATTTTATTGTATCCTTGCTTTGTGTGGGACTTGATGATTTATTTATCATTTGTTTGCATAATAATGCAGACCAAGAATTGGCCCAAGCAGGACAGGTACAAGAGGCAAAAAAATCGCACAGGAACAAAGGTCAACATGTCAGAATGCACAGAACGAAAACATTACACTGCTTAGAAGTACTTACAAAGACTAGCATAAAAAAATGAACGCAGGAAGGATACAAACACCAATTGAGCAGTACATATCAATGTCCTAATTTACAGGTTCTAATGTTCTAATGACCGAAGCACTCGTGAAAGCGGCGAAATCGAACCGTATTATATTTTATTTTTCTACCTGAAATCGGTTTCCGCGCTGAATGCAGCGACATATACATCAACAGTTTTTCCGAGCGGATATGACATCACCTGGCTTTGCTGGAGGTTCTGTTTGGCCGGGAACAGTAGCAATAAAAATATGCATTACAGATGCTTACAATGCATCGAATATAAGAAATTTCAAACTGAGAACGTGTTTTATGCTTGCTAAACTAGTAAAAGACCCTGTAGAGACATAGTAACAGTAACTCAGTGACACGTTTCCACTGCCATATTTGGCATAGCAAGAAGGGCGTTACGCATTGACCTTACCGACGGTGCCCTTGCGGTGTCGCATCGCGTTTAAGAAATGAACGTGTAACGACAATGATATTTAAATGCTTTATTATTTATTTTTTTTTACTTCTAGGAATCGTCGAGAAATCAGCGTCTCAACGGCGTTTGCTGAACGTGTCCATCATCACCTCGCAAGGAGTCGGCTACAAACGCCGCGGTTCCTACTACACCTCGGTTCCAATAACGGTGTTCCCATAGCGCCTATAGGATTACGAGCAGTTCCCGCCACGACTACTGCCAGTTGATGATAATGAACTGAATGTATTGCGGTGGTTTCATAGATTCGACAAAGTTCGCTTCCAAAGTTGTTCTAGCTATATTCCGCGAACGCGACACCATTGACACCCCGAAAGTACGCAGAACCACGTAATCTCTCTCAGAGGGGACATGGCCGACAGAGTTATTAGTCAACTGGATTTCCAGGATGCGGACATCGAGGAGTTCTTCCGGAAAGGGCTGCGACTGGACGACGAACCTCAGCATCCAGATCGTCTGACCGATGCTATCATGCAACGTGGCGCCTACCTCGCATACGACGAGATCCCTTCAAATGAGGACGCTGCCGTGCTTCGGCGGATGTTGAGTACGGGAGCACCTGTGAGGACGCTAGATATAAGGAGTATCGCGCTGGGTGCCTTCAAGGTTGCTTTCGACAGCCTGCAGGAATGCCCTTTGTTGGAAAGAATTAATATTGATGACATTCACTGCGAAGGTGCGGATTTGGGGTTAAACTCGCGCGATGCATTTAGAAGCCTTCGCACGCTGTGCCTACACTGCGAAAACGTGGGCGGCGGATTTGCGAACGATATTTCAAGCTACATACGAGAGAACAAGTCCTTGAAGGAACTACGGCTTGCCTACTCCTTTGGTGGTGACGAAGGTGCTGCAGCTATCGTTGAAGCGCTCAGAGTTAACGACACACTCAAGAAGTTCACCTTGAGTAAATGGGGGTTGCGTTTGGCACGCCTTGATCTATTCGGGGGTGAAGAGGCAAAGTTGTCCTCTAAAACTTTCCTGGACGTCGTGAAGTTGCTGGCGTGCAACTCGGTGCTGGAGCTGGTGGACATCAGCACAGTTTGTCCTCTGGAAAAGGACGTGGTCTCGCCCATGTTGGCGGACGAACGTTACGTTAATGCCTTCAGAAGGCTTAACCTCGAGTGGCCCGATGCGCTTCTTCCCGAGCTCACGGCGCTTATCCGCAAGGAAGCGTGCTATCCCGAGCTGTACGTCAGGTTTAACTCAGCTGTCGACAAGGGAGTTCTTCGAGAGTTCTTCGACGCCGTGGTAACCAACCAGACGCTTCTTGGACTCCACTTTTCGGAAGACTCGGATGAGGATTTCGACAACCTGTTCGCTGGCCCCTTGAACTCATTAGGGGACGGCATTGCTTCCGTGCTGAAGCGCACGCAAACGCTCCGCACTATCTCCTTGGACGCAGGCCCATGCGACGTTGCCAGCGTTTTCGATGCCTTGAAAGAGAACCGTTCCGTGACGAAAGCCACGGTGCGCGCCGAAGTGGTGTCGGCCGAAATGGCGAAGTCGCTGTCAGAGCTGCTGGCCGTAAACCAAACTCTTGAAGCCGTGGCCTTTTCTAACTACTGGGAAAGTTTGCCCAAAGAAATTGAAGACGTTGTACAGGCCTTGCGAACGAACTACAGTTTGACTAACCTCGATCATGGCTGCCAACTCGACGAGTGCGAAAAGACGGCAGCGATACACGAAATGGAGGCCCTTTTGAAGAGGAACGATCGTCTCGTTCGCAAGGCCGCTGAGTTTGTGATTTCTGGCGCTGACGTCAGCGACGAAGGAGTGGACGCCTTGAAGAAAGTACGTTCAAAACTTGGACTCGTCCGGAAAGTGCAGGCGCTCGCTGGACTGACAGAAGAAGCGGCGTTAAAACAAATACGGTCAGCCTTGGAGTGCTTGTCTGCGTGATCGCGGCTGCTGTAAAGCAGATGGGCGATATCAAGGCATATTTTGTTCATGCACCTCATCTGCATACCTTCGGATAACTAGCCCCCACCAAGCGCGAGACAGCTGTTAGGATAGCGCGCTCGCCGACGCTGTTCTTGTGTGCGGACGAAAAATTTGTTGGTCTTTATTATTCGTTTGTGACTGTTGCAATGGCAGTTTGCACTTTCCCGGTGTGATAGTGCCAAGTGAGCTTAGTTTCATGCCGTAAGTTCACATACGGGTGCGTGTTCGGATGTATAAGTTCATTAAGAGAGTCGGTTGCGATGCTTACGAAGAAAGTTCACACGCGTGCTTCGTGATACGAAGATCTCCGCGTTGTTTTGAGTTTCCTTACAATTACTTTGACCTTTGCCATTGTGCTTATTCAAATATAGAACTAATGTAACCCCCCACTATAGGTAGCAGGGTCAAAAGTACTGATGAAGTCGTTATAGAGATTTGCAATAAAAGTTTTCTTCATGTGCGTGTGCGTTCTATTTTCTAGCTGCATGAACACTTCCTAACATTGACAAAGGACTCCTGCAGAAACCCGCAAGGTGGAGTAACGTTCATGAAAAGGGAAAATTATCATCCACCCTGGTGGATGCTAATTTTCCTTTTCATAAACGTTACTCCACCTCGCGGGTTTCCGCAGAACTCTTTTGCCATATTCATGCCCTTGTGCTTCGAGTTTGTCGATGGATTCGCCCTCGCGCTGTCAATCCCTCCTGGTTAGCTTAATTGGCAGAGCGAGTGCCCCGGCCAGGCGTTGGTCCCGGGTTCTAACCCCGCGCCAGGACGAATTTTTCGGCAACTAGATCGAAAGCTTTCATTTCTGAGAAATCCGTGTGGAATCGCACGACCCATTGCTCATGCGCATATTTGAGTACAGCGCGTGCTTTCTGCATGTTGCTTTAACTTCACGCTCATTTTTTTATGTTCCACGTACGCTCTTTCAAAATTGGTCGTTTCTCCTGCCGTATGTGATGTCATTGCAGATGTCCAGGGCAGGCAAGATCCGTCGGATGCGTTCGGAAAACACGTGCAGTTGTAAGCTTGCAACGCAATACATGAACCGTTTTATGTACTCTAGTTTTGCTGCAGAAGCGCGCGGGAGATTTATACACCGTAAAAGCGCCGAAAAGGAAGCAGTTAGCATCGCGATAAGCATATTGTCAGATGCGGAAGACGCAGTTCTAGTAGTTCGACCTGAGTAGAACAGTAGTGTGGCTTGTCTTCAGCTTTCCATCCATCCCCCCGATCAGCATGTTTCCTTGGTGAGAAGACTGCACACTACCTTTTAGGGGCGAAGCACATCAGTACCTATAGTCTGTTTCGGGAGTTCCGTGCAGCAGAGAGACAAGGCTACGAAGTCATCGAGCGCAGAGTTCCGAAGCGAGACGAAATGCCATTGTTCGGACACACACACACCCCGCTTCGTCTTCCTCCTTCCAGGGCTGCAGCGACCGCCATTGGCAGATGACGAGCCGCGGAAGGACACGTTTAACATGTGTTCGCCCTCCGGATTGGCCGAACAAGGTTGTAGCTTCCACAGTGCTGCACGGAACTTCCGAAACAGGCTACAGCTTTGTCGTCGAGTCGACACTCGCTGTTGCTATTGGCCTCGAGGACATACTGTCGCGCCACCTACGCTCTGACGTCACTCATAGGACGCCGCGTTTTGTCGTCTGCTACAACTCCACATTTACTGCGTGTATGCCACCGCGGGTCTTTTTGTTGTGGGCACCGCGAGCGTTTCCCCCCTGCTTGATGACCGTCCTCCAAAAAAGCATTTTAGTCCGATAATCGGGGCAAGTATACTACGATTCCGTGCCCCCGGTGACAATACCAGGTAAGGAGTTGCTACTATCACGAGCCATAGCCAACGCCATATGAGACTATGCACACGCTGATGATTCATTATGACATATTTTTGACGTCACATTTCACATGTCCTGTGTTGAACGAATGCAAGTGATAGTGAAACAGCGAAGAAAATGTGCCACTGAATCAGGATATGGCAGAACACCACCGCGCAAGCGGCCCGCTGGCACTGTCGACAGCATATGGGAATGATCGGCAGACTGGCGCGTTACAAAAGCATGCTTAGGAGTGCTGGCTTAGCAATCGCCGCCGTTTTCTTTACGGTAGATAGGTTTACTTTTTGCATCAGCTTGTCGTACAGCCAAATAAGCTAGCATATTTTGGTCTAATTAAGCTAAGACTCGTTACGACTAGCCTCATTAAAGTAATACTAATGAAGCCAAGCCTATTAAAGCTAGTGCTACTCAAACTAGCGCAATTAAGCTAAAGCTAATTATACCGGTCGTATTAAACTATGCAACGCCTAATTAACCTATTAAGTCTAAGCTATATAAGGTAACTATAATTAACCCAAGCCTAAAACTTATGGCCAATGAAGCCAAGAATAATTAAACAAAGCCTAATTAATTTATTACTAATTACACAAGCCTATGTCAAATAAAACTAAGCCGGACCTAGTTAGGCTAAATGAGTAAGTCATGCCTAATTAAACCAAGACTGAGGCTAATACTAATTAAGATGTGTATTATCAAGCTGACCTGCGTAATTAAGTCCATGCTAATTAATGCAAGATTAATTAAGTTAGGACTTATTGAGGCAAGGCTGACTGCGCTACGGCTAAATTGGTTGCGAAGTGAGACCTAGCAAGGCTATGTAAGAACCATGTCTAACTTCAAATCGACGAGCTGCGGTGTGTTAAGACATGCGCGTCTGAACGCAAACCTGGCCTATTATTTTCTTTTGTTGGCTTACAGTTAGCCTGCCATTCTCCAGTATCAAGAACATTATTGATAAACAGTCTGAGAATTCGCGGCTGCTTTCCGAAGGAAGTTTTGTTTACGTGCCCAAGCATGTCAATTAATTTCGTGTAAAACAAAGCGACAATTAACATGAGGAGGCTAATTTGGCAGCACTTCTGAAAGCTTCAGCTATCACCAGCAAGTACTTGCACGAGCTCGTTCTGTACATGCCGATTAGGGCACGCCAGATTCGCACAGGCAGAAATATTACTTAGTTTTAATGGAAAAAATGGCGGAGCCAGAATTAAATAAACAATGAGAACGGCATGTTAATTTGTTTTAAAGCGAATGTATATCAAAAGACTACGTTCTTAATATAACCAAATAACTTTTCAGACGTAGGGATAAGAAAATCACGAATGCAAACAGGTACGTCATGGAATTTTAGGCTTTACACAATATCTTTTTCGCTACCACACGGAGAAAGATGGTCGCATACTGCTCTGCATACCGATAATGAACTTGCCATGCCCAGAAGCGAACGTTCCATGCTGATCATTAAGACAACAAAAGATTTAAAATGCGCGATTTGACCCGCACGTCACGTTTTACAAGGGAGCTACGCAGCGCAACGAGCAAAGTAGGAAGGGGCGTCCTACCTATGACGTCAAAACGATCGCAGCGCCGACCACAGCAGTGGTGGGCCTCGCGGCCAATAGTGTGTGGGCCAATCCTGGAGGCTGTCCACCCAGGCAGTGTATATATGTAGGGTTGTCAGTGTAAATCCAGAACTCAAGACGATCATACGAATTATAACAGGAGGATTAATTGTTTTGTGGGGTTTTAACGTCCCAAAACCAGCTCTGATTATGAGGGACGCCGTAATGGAGGTCTCCGGAAATTTCGACCACCTGGAGTTCTTGTAACGTGCACTGACGTCGCACAACACAGGGGACTCAACATTTCGCCTCCATCGAAATGCAGCCGCCGCAGCCGGGATTCGATCCCGCGACCCTCTGATCAGCAGCAGGGTACCATAGCCACTAGACCACCGTGGCGGGGCAAGAGGAGGATTAAAATGCAACAGCAATAAAGAGGAACACCTGGAGTAGCAAGCCAGGCCATGAACCAGGCTAACGTCTCCGGAGTCATTAATAAAATATCCCTCTCTCTCTCTCTCTATGTACAGTCATTTCACATTTGTAGTGGCAGCGCTCGGGTGACGTATGGTGACATACCGGTAGGATACCCAGTGTTTCGCCACTATAGTCATTCGCATTAGTGGAGATGCGGTGATTTTTTTTTTTAACCGGTAGGGGCACGGAGATAGATGTCTGCTGCATCAGCGCACACAACACTGTTAAGAAGGGAGGCTGCTGGCGGTGGCCGTTGGATCTACCTTTCTGGGAAAATGACCGTGGGGAACGCGTATGCTTGCGTTCCCACGGACGTACATCGCTGGGCTGCCGTCTCGAAGAGACAAGTGCATTGTTTGACGCGGCAGCGACGGCCTTGTTCGCAAGCTTCAAACCAGCCCGCGGGAAGCTCCCGGAATCCGCAGGGACAGTCGGTGTGTCGTGCGGTGTGCGTGTGCGCGTTTGTGCCGCCTTTGTAGCAAGAACTTCGCGGCCGCACCGACGCAGCGAGAGGGGTGCATCAGAGCACCGGCCGACACCGAGCACTGCTGCCAGCAGGTGTCCTATAGCTTCCCCATTGTGAGAGAACGGCGGCGTGTCGCCAGAACGGACGGGGCCGGGAAGAATGCTTTTATTTGTGCTGCTGTTGTTTTTCAGCGAGCCTCTTTGCCGGACCCTACCTACGCGACCCTACCGGGAATCGTCATCGGCTGCCACTCTGGTCACGTTACCCCTGGCCGCAGAGAAGCAGCGAAGGCGGGGTGTGGCCTCTTCGAGGGCGGAGACGACGTCGTGATTGAACTCTATTGTACATAGGTTGTATATAATTAGAGCGCAAACGCGCTCGATAAGCTCCGAGCTCCCATCATCATCTAAAATAAATCTTCTTCACACTCGTCATCGTCTCCGTGTCAGTTCAGTACATCGGCAACCTCTCCCTTGGAGTCCGGGATGGGTGAAACGTCGACCTTATAGCGTGGAATCCTAGGACCGACGGCCCGACTCCTGCAACCCCACCGGGATCCCAGAAACACGTACGCATGGCAAGTTCTATGTCTATCCGCAGGAAAGATAGCTCGCGCGCCGGCACACTCGGTATTCAAAGAGCATCAACGCCTCCTTACAAGTACCAAACAATGAGTGTCGAGGTGCCCTTCTTCTAAGGTTCAGATAGAAGCAGGTAATACCCTTACAAGTGCCAAACAATCAGTGTCGAGGTGCCCTTCTTCTAAGGTTCAGATACAAGTAGGTACTTTCTAATACGTACGGCGTACCTTGCGCGTGTTTTAGCAGAACTCGAGAACATAGCAACCCACCCTCGCACACATCTAAAAAACGGAAGCGCTAAAATGAGAACTCTAAGCTTATAGTTAACTTTGATACAGGCGTACAGTTGTAATATATGGATGTGCGCCTTTCAAATTGTCCTCTACACAAAAAACAAAATGCACCGAAAACAAGCAGCCGTCCGCGAAGAAGGCGAAGAATACTTACACGTGAATTGATACTCCAGGCTTATTCTGAAATTTTAATTAACAGGGGTTATCTTAAGTCGGTCGTCTTTCACAGCTGTCACTTGGGCAGAAGAAAGCGCGACCTGTCTCTCCGTCCACGCTCTTTTAGGCACGGATGGTTTCAACATACCAATTACCCGTTTATGTTCCCTCACATCCTAGAGGCACGGCTGCCTCGTAGACATTGGCGTTTGCTGTCATTAACTGTAACAATACATTCGTAGCATCTATGGTCCCATCACAGCTATAGTTATGCTGATTCATCGCCTCACGTCTTTTCTATTGTGCACTGGCACGACAAAACGCTACCTGAACATCGTGAGCAGAACAATTCACTTGACACAAAGGGCACAGTTTAATAACAATAAAGCAAACGACTCCAAGCATGCTTTAGCTGCGACATGTTGTTTCATGCGTCTTAAGCCAGTCTCTCACTGAATATGGGAATTCATTGGAACTTCACACAATGGAACGACATTCCGCGATGTGATGAAGATTAGTCGGCGTTTTCATTTGTCATTGTTTTTGACGAATAGTGCAGGCGTCCGTTTTGGCTGATTCTTGAACAAGTTGACATTAAATCTGTGGGACACCTGACGAGGGAGGTATAGTTGGATGTAGAAAATAGGTACCCCCCCCCCCCCCTCCCTCTGGTGGCGAACCACGGTTTTCAATTTTACCGCTTGCCCCACAGGACGCATGAGGTGTTCGAGCTCTGATAATATAGTACGTACTAAGCCGCAAAGTTTTGAGAACGGCTTCGCGCTATACCGGCCCATCACGTCAGCACCCATATCACTGCACTGGTCGACGAAACTGGCTAAAAAAAAAAAAAAAAAAAAGGTGACTGCCGAAGAACTTCGTTGTGAACCATATTACGCGTTGGTTTATTCAATCTGCCGTTTATTTTGGGCCTATTCAACGTTTATTTCGGGCAAAAATTGCGCCGCCTCATGGCCCTGTCGAGAGCTTTCAGGAACTATGGGTAAAACACTGAAGAAAGATCCCCACCATCTTACTGCTCTTATTATTATTATTAGGCACTTTCTTTTCTGTTCTATTCTTCCACCAAACGCACGGAAATTGCGTACAGTGCCTTCTGCCCAATATTGCAGCATTGCCCAGACAGTGCTGGCACAACCAAAGCCGCGGCGTTCGAGCGATCATGACAAGCCTGTTGACTCCGGTACAATATCGTGGATCATCGGGATGATTAGTTATGGAAAGCTGATTAAACATAATCAAACACGCGTGATATCAAGGCGAGCTATTTCCTCCTCAGAATACCGCTAAGCTAGTCAGGCTGAAGAAAAAGTAGTTCATCTGCTAAAGACATTGTTGCCCTAATTAGGTGAATTGCTGCACAATTTTCGACTAGACCGTGTAATCTCTGTCAGAGTCTCATATCATTTGGGCAAATGCCTAAATCTAATTCACAATAAAGAGCAAATTGGGGTCATTAATCCTGATTGGTTGACTTGATTTGTTGGGTTTAACGTCCCAAAACCAGCTCTGATTATGAGAAGACGCCGTAGTGGAGGTCTCCGGAAATTTCGACCACCTGGGGTTCTTTAACGTGCACTGACATCGCACAGCACACGGGCCTAACATTTCGCCTCCATCTAAATGCAGCCGCCGCGGCCGGGATTCGATCCCGCGACCTTTGGTTCTGCAGCCGAGTGCCATAACCACGAGACCACCGTGGCGGGGCGATCATTATTGCTGGTTTTTGTGAGGTCAGAGTGAATAACAAAACGTTGCAACGCAGAGATGATGCATTTGTACTATGTGCAACCTAAGCATCCAGTAAGTGCGTGTTGTACGAAAATACTAAACGATTCACGTGATGAGACAAGCCTTTATATGCCTTCTTTCGTGAAGCCTGTCGTAAGGTGCATATGCGTCGTTCATTTCTCACTTGTAAAGTGTATCTGTGGGCACTTGAAATGGCCATTGCCTGACGCAATTATCGTAAGTGCACATTTGCGATCAGATACTACCGGGTGGCAAAAAGTACTGTGGCGAGAACTATGACTCTGTCTTCCCATGTAAATAAAATTATGCCGGTAAATGCTTGGGCCATGCGTCATAGACTCGCATCTTTTTCTCTTGATTCGAAAGATTGGCGCAGAGCTTGAGACCAGGAAAATTGCTTTGTCTAGGAGTTCCCGTGCTTAAATGGCATGCGTAAAAAACTCTTATACCATTACCCGAGCCTTTCACGCAACGTTCTGAACGACGAAAAAAATACGAGGCAACACTCACCGAAATGCATGCTCCTGCTCGTGCTTGGTAGGTTCCTGGTATAACGGTTCCTGGTATAACGAGTCTTCCCGAGAGCTGAGAAGTCCTCCGTACGGGCCGCGGTACCAGTATTAATGAGAAACAATTGCGATGATGATGATATATGGCTGTGAGTTAAGTTGTGGTGTGGTGTTTTGCCGCAATAACGCCGCACCAACAAACCCCAACACCAGGTTCCCAGTCAGACGATGTCCGTCTCTTCGTCATCGTCCGGTGACACGTTGCAAACAGGGAGGCCACTTCCGAATAGGAAGATTTAATAAACAAAGCCAGACAAGAAACACGGCAAAGGCAGACAAGTAGATCAGCGGCGGCCGCTCTACGGCTCGCTCGCTTCCCTCTCCCCACAAAAAAACAGTTTTTATACACTCGCGGTATGGGGCGGGGTTCTTTTCGAAAGCCCCTCACTCCACATACATCAATCACACAGTCAGGCGGGTCGCCCGAAAGTACGCGTCTCCTCCGCCAACCCTTTGCCACACTCACGGCAATACCGCACGGTCTCTTTGCCGATTTCAGCTAACCATGCCCACGCGACGTCTACCACGACACACCACTCAGACACTTCCGCTTGCACCGGCCACCCGCCGGGCTCTCAGGTGCGCTCAGAGTGGGACAATGGCCGTTTCTCTTGTTCCGTCCCGTGTCTCAGCGCAAACGCCGCCGCCTCGTTTAATTCGTTCCGCATCGTCGGTGCGTCGCGACGCGGCCGTCTCCGGTCGTTTGGGGTGCTATCTCCCCTTCCATCGCCTGCGCGCATCTCCCCATTCAACCTTTCAGCGAAAGCGGCACGTCCCATGCACATAGCTGCGTATTGCCGACCGCAGTGAAATGTAGGAACAACTCGCGTAGATGGATGGATGGATGGATGTATCAGGATGTACCATTTATATCGGGCAGAAGCTCCCGCTACCTAGCCGTAACGCATCGTACTATCTGTGTAGTGAAGAGCTAACTTTCAGTCCTGCCTTGATTTTAGCCGCCAATCCGACAGCCTCCTCTTGGTCCTTTCTACTCTCTTAAAGTCTATTCTGCCTTCACTATCCCTGAACCCCAGTGCTCTAAAAAATTCTGCCTCATTACCTTGGACTACAGGGTGGAGTCCTTCACAGAAAAGTATCAAGTGCTCAGCTGTTTCCTCCTTCTCTTCAACGTGTCGATCCTTTCGTACTTTGCTCGGTACACCTCAGTCCTCAATACTCCCGTCCTGGCTTCAAACAGCAGTGAGCTACTCCGAGAATTATCGTAAATCTTTGGCAATTTCCTGTTTGAAAGTTCTTGAAAGTTCCCGATTTGAAAAAATAGTGCGCGCCCTCTACTAAGCCGTCTCCGCTCTCCCGTTGGACTCCTCTCTGCTCTCCGGTGTTATGAAATGGGGGGCCTAGCGGAAGACACGGGTTCCGTTGGTATCTAACCGCTGCCACCCCTGTTACGAAGGACGGATGGGGTACGGGGACGTTGGTAGCCCCACCGCTTCGAAGAGGCCCTGGAGTGAGGAGCCCGGATGGACGACAGGTCGAAGAGGACTGACTGAAAAAAAACTTTATACAGTAATTTACATACTCCATGGCCGTGTCTCCGTGAAGAGCTCTTGACACGGCCGGGTCTACGTGAGCAGCTACCGGTGCACCCAGATGCACTCGCTTTTCTACCCTCGTTGGGTTGCTTCCTCCTCGCTCTTTCCCACGGAGTGGCTGGAGTGCGGCACCGTTCCGCGCCTGCAGTGATGCCGGGGGGGTCCTCCCAATAACCCCTGTTTATTGTTCTCGTCGACCGGCGACCGGCGAGGTTGCTTTCGAACGACGTCAACTGATGACGCACGAACGCCTTCTGAGAATGCATGCTGTGCGGTCGGTCGCTGGTGGAACTGCACGTGCTGGCAGGGGAATTTGAGGTACAACACCGGTTAATCTACAGTCTCGTGAAGCTGGCCCTTCCTTTCCACTCGCTTCTTTGACTACCCTTCTCCTCTGAGTGTTTCGGTTCAGCCGTCCTCAGGAGAGAGACAGCTGTGCCACAGAAGTGCGTGTGCTTTTCCAGCCAGCGGCCGTGCTGTGCACTCTGAACCGAATCTCTCGAGCTTGCACTTGCTGCTCATCGCGGCACAAGGCGCGTCGTCACCGCAGTCGATCTCTTCTCATTTCACACTGGCGTCGCGGCCCATGCGTCGTACTGAACTTCTTCGGGGACGCGTTGCAGCAGAAACCTTTGGAGGCAGCCAAGCAGGGGCATGAAATTCGGTAAGTGTATCCTCGTATTCTTTCTCCCGTAGATCAGAACGTTGCGGAAATGCCATACGATTCCATCTAAGGTCGGAAACGTTTACACAAAGTAACTTTTGTGACCTCGAGCTCTGCGTCAATCGCTTGAACCGAGCTAAGTTGGCGCATGTCTGTGATATGCGGTTTAAGCATTTACGGGCGAATTGCTTACGTGGGAAGACTTGATCAAAGTTCTGGCCACAATATTTTTCGCCACCCGGCAATGTGTCACACCAAATATGTACTTAACGCTTCTTGCGTCAGGCAACGGTCATTTAAAGTGCCCACAAATATTGGCACGTAGTCATGACTATGAAGGACGACGGAAGAAGGATGAAGGAAGAGATTTAACGGTCTAGTCGAAAATCGTGCAGCAATTCATCTAATTACGACTACAATGTCTTTAGCCGATTGACCACTGTTTCTTTAGCCTGGCCAGCTTAGCGAGATATCGAGGAAAGGTCTAGATAAAATAGTTTGCCTTGAAATCACGCGAACGGAAATCTGGGCGAGTTGGTGATAATTCATATTGACCAGCTTACAGCGCAAACGGGGACGAAGACGCTCGTGTTGTCACCTTGTCTTTCCTTCGTCTTCGTCCCCGTTTGCGCTGTAAGCTGGTCAATTTGAAATCACGCGTTTGGTCATCTGTAATCGGGTCTTCATAACTAATCATTCTGAACATACGCGATAGTGTACCAGAGTCAACACGCTTCTCTTGAGCCGTCGCGGCTTTGGTTATTCCAGCACTGTCTTCAGATAATGCCAGCTTTTAGATATCTTCCATCTCAACACACGAGGCCAGGCTGACTGTCACTCTGCTAATTCCTTCATCTTAGCCGTGACCATTGCTGAGATAACGAAGCGTGCTAGGAGACATGAGTCTTTTTCCCCGCTCCAACAACATTCCTCTATCTCTTTCTTTCTCCCCTCCATGCCCGCTGGGCAACTCGTCTCGTTCGTGCTCCACGTGCTCGTGTCCAGAAGCAAGCTTTTCCCCGAACCCACCAGAGGCAACGTTTCCGAGTCGACCGTCGGAGGTGGCTTCCTAGGAGCACGCATTTGGTGAGTGTTGCTCTGAGAAGCCATTTTGAATGCATTTTCCTTCGTTTAGAGCGTGACATGGACTGGTTGTGCAATGCCCAGAAAATTGAGAAATGAGAAGAAAATTCTGGGCATAAACATCGAAGAAGCGAACAGCATTCAACATTTCTAAGAATAATAATAAAATCAATAAATCAATAACGTAATGGCGATGAGGTGATGATGTCTCCAACGCTTTACCCAAATTTATTGAAAGAACAACGCCAAATAATGTTTATCACATCGAGAAATGTTCCCAGTACGCGATATTCCGCTGACACTGATCTCTGCGTTGCAACGTTAGCTTGTTATTCCCTCTCACCTCACAAAAACCAGGTATATTGATCCCGATTTGCTTCTTATCGTGAATTAGATTTACACATTTGCCCAAATGATATGAGACTCTGGCAGAGATTATACACCGTCCAGCCGCAAATCGTGCAGCAACTGATCTAATTAGGGTAACAATGTCTTCAGCAGATGGATGACCTTTGTAGCCTTACCAGCTTAGGGATATTTTGAGGAGAATATAGCTCGCTTTGACACCATGCGTGTTTGAATATGTGTTTGATTATGCGATTATGTGTAGTTGGATCGGTTTGGGTAACGGCGTTTATTATCGACTTTAGTTTCGTAACTAGGGGCCGGGATCCACGCGCTTTTCTCTATTTAAAGGAACGTTCGCAGTACAAAAGGTGATCAACCAAATGTGCCGTTCAATGTCACTTCGTTAACTGCGCGCTCGCCTGGTATTCCCTGCTCAATGCGAACCCGTGCGCGTGCTTTTTCTATTAGCTGGTTGCTGGCCTTTCAAACCCAGGGAGTGATTGAAAATGCCTACGTCCTCAAAATACAAATAAAACGTACCAATACTTATTAGAATTAGAAAGACAAAATAAGCACTGCAAAGAGAGGCGAAGCATCGGCGCTGGGTTCTGAGCACTCCGCTTCCAGCTCGCAAAATGCGCAGACGTGGCCTCCGTGATCGGCAGCAGCGGCGCCACGCCGCTGATAGCGGAGGCCACGGTGCAGGACATAGAGTTTCTTACTTACACACTATATAGAGAGAAATCTGGCGCTAGTGTCTATGGGGACTCGTTCAGCGGCGCTTCAACCACCATGGGAATTATGGGAAGTAGAGGCTTTGGATCTGCTTCGAATGGATTTTGTTCTTGAGACTTACGACGCTTGCTTCCTGAGCTTTAACAAAAAGGAAAAGAAAATATTTTTTTTTTTGTTTGCTTTCGTCTCCCGCATGTAACAATTGACACACGAAGTATGCATAACTGTGAAGTTTAAAGAAAGCAAAGACAAATTTTGCCATCAGGGTTTGCATGGTTCGACGATTGTGCTCTAGATGTGGCGGCACGAAAAGATTATGGTTTTTGCATCAGTGGAAACACGTGCATCAGTGGAAACAAACACGTGAAAAATACGCAGCATGCATTTATCAAAATAAAAAAAATGTCATATTTGATGCGAAGTGTTGAGCTTTCAAGAGAAACACAAAACTTATCATCTGCTTCGGCGTCTGCTGCGTCCGAGCTCGGGAACCGCAAGCGCCTCTCGCAGACGCTATTGAGTACTGCACGCGTTTGATCTTTTATCAAAGTTTCTGAAGATTGCCGATACAGGTGACTGCTTCAACGGCTCAGGCGTCAGCTGGATGCCTGTGGCCTCCTGACAGGTGTTTTTTTTTTTTTTTTGACCGATTACTTACTGACTGCTTGTCGTGCTTCGCGCGTATCCACTATGCAACAGCAGGCTGCAGTTTGGATGCAGCAGCCCTTGATATCACAAGTGTGTGTTTACAATTAAAACGAACTCTTTTCACCGGCGGGTGGATCGAATTTACCTCGCGGCAGGGTACGCGGCAAACACGACCAAAGCTGCAGAATTAAATGGCTTGCGCACAGTTTTAAAGCCAACGCGAACCAATCCGAAGCCTGCATAATTCCGATGCGGTTCAACGATCGCAGCGCCAGATGGCCCTCTAGTTTTGTAGTACGAAACTGTATGGCGCAGAACATACACGTGATGATGATAATTGGAAAACTTTTTTCTCTTCACCGCAGCGATTCATTGTCTCATCAAGTCCGCACGGGCCGGAAACCTATGCGACAAATGAATGTCGCACCCGCACCCCTCTTGCGCAAAGTCGTGCGCGTGTTGCACAGCTGTTTACGTGCAGAATTTCTTTTGTTTTCTTTCTAGGTTCAACTGTAAACGACGAAGAGATGCCTTTTCAATAGAATGTTCTTAAAGAGCGTTTTAAAGTGCAATAGCGCGCGCATCGTGGAAGAACGGTAACACGTACGGGATGCTGCGCGACCACAAACAGCCAAAAGAAGGGGGGCGTGGCCCGGTGAGCTCTCTCCCGCGCGTTAGCAGACGACAAAACGGGTTCCGGCTCGCCGGTCCGAGAGTGTCGCTGTGAAATATATCTCCCCGCGCATGCGCGGTCACATTGTTGTGAGGTATCAAATTTATTTGATGCGAACTACGGGCTCGAACAATGGAGGGCTGTGAAAGGACATCAATATACAGGTCGAAAAATTTAACAATTATTTCATTGAATAAACCTGCGGTGGAGTATCAACCTCGGCGCCGCACTCGTGAAACTCCATGAATCCACATAAAGCGAAACCTATAAAAGAGTGAGTCTCCTCGAAGGGTGGATCTTGAATGCTATGTCGGGTGTCACCCACTTATCTGGCATTTTCTCTAGCTATTATGGTACAAAACAAGTTTATTCAAATAAGCGACCAATACTGATCAACCTTATTTCGTCTCTCTTTTCCCATTTAGGTTTTAGGGAAACTCCAGACTATACCAGCGAAGATCCTTTGTGACTAGCCTCATAAAAGACAGAGTCGGGTACAAGGACGCCACCGATTCCATAGGCAAGAACACACCGACGCTTTCGTTCATCGCTTCATAACGGCGTTTAGAATAGCCAACACATGTGGTACGTTATCTCCCCGACAAAAGCAAGCCCAAAGTTCCAGCTACGCAGTGTCGCGATTTCATCAGTTCTCAAACTTCGCTCCCTAGGCTGCATAATTACTGGCCCAACTCCCACTCCTGCCGCTTGAAGACTTGAGAATGACCAAAAGGGGTGCCTGTGAGTTGGACATCAGCGACAGCGAGGTTAAGAAGTTGTTCTTTGATGGTCTGTCACTACAGAGCAAAACGCGCTGTCCAGATTGCTTGGCAAGAGGGTACACTAAATATGACGCCGTACTGGAATACACAAAGATTTCGGTGACGGACGCCGCCGTGCTTCGGCGAATGTTGCGGACAGGACCACCCGTGGAAGATCTCACAATTTTGAGCATCTCCCGGCGCGCGTTCAAGGTCGCCTTCGACGACCTTGACGAATGCCCCTCGCTGAAACGTGTATACTTTCACATCGACTGCGAAGGCGAGGCGCTGGGCACAAATCTGTCCGCGGTCTTCCGAAACGTGCGCACGATGGAACTGGAGTGCGACAACGCCGGGCGAGAATTCGCGGCTGAAATCGGAAGCTACATACGACAGAACAAGTCGCTGAGGTCAATGGTCCTCTGGAACTCGTGCGGCGGTGACGAAGGTGCCGCCACTCTTTTCCATGCCCTAGCGGCCAACGACACATTGAGGAGGTTTTCACTAGCTGAGATGAAACTGTCTTCTAACATCATAATCGGCTTAGCGGAGACGCTTGCGCAGAACTCGACGTTGGACACTGTGGACCTCGCACTCTCGTGTCGCCTTGATAAGGACACGGTTTACCGGCTGTTGGCGCAGGGACGCTACGCTAGCGCCTTCAAGAGGATTTATGTAACGTGGCCTGGTCAGCTACTTCCGGAGCTCACTGCGCTGGTGCGCAGACAAGCATGCTGTCCGACTTTGGCCGTCAAGGTAGCTTCCTCGGTGAATGAGCAAGTTCTTCGGGAGTTTTTTGACGCTGTGGCCGCAGACACGACGATTCGTTGCCTTATCCTTGAACCGAGCAAGCGCCGACCGGAGACATTTGACGCAGTGGTGGAAGGCATCGCTTCCGTGGTGACGCGTACGACGACGCTCCGGGAAATCTCAGTAGATGCGGATATAAAGCCAGGTAAAGAGCACCACGTCGTGAGAATTTTTGATGCCCTGAGGTGGAACCGTTCCATCAAGACAATCTCATTGGACGCCAGATCGATGACGCAAGAAGTAGCGACATCCCTTGGACAGTTGCTTGCCGTGAACAGCACGCTGAAGGACATTGACTTGGGCGACCTATCTGATATCCTCCCCGGCCACGTAGAAACCGTCGTTCGCGCTTTGAGCACCAACTACACCCTGACAACGCTTGACGTTACTTCGGGCCGCGAATCGTTGCATGCAATGGGCGCGGTGGAAACACTTTTGAAGAGGAACGAGCAGCTTGAAATCAAGGCTGCGAGATTTGTGGCTTCTGGGGCTGATGTCAGCGATCGGGAAGGCGTCGATGCCTTGAATAAAGTGCGCTCAAGTCCTGGCCTTGTGGAGCGTCTACAGAGGATTACCGGCAAGACTGAACAGGTGATGTTTGAGGCAGTACTGTCAAGTTTGGCCCGTCTGGCTTTGTGATCATATCCGTAACAGACAGACAAACAACTTTTAATTGGGTCCTGGAAAGCGCCGCCCGTAGAACAGCACTGCGGGCCGCTCCCACGTGGGGACAGGGAGGCCTACCCTCACCGCCGCATCGTGGGCTTTCTGAACAGCCCGGAGTTGTGGAACAAGCTCGGAATTCTTGATGGAAGAATTCCACTCCTCCTGTAAAGAGTAAAAAAAATGAGGATGAGCACATCCACCATGTTGTGGTGTCTCTGCTAGGTCTAGCTTTTGCGGAACATATGCAGGGAAAGGGGGGGGGGATTTCTCTCTCTCACACGCACATGCATAATATGTAAGGAAAAGCACCTTATCAAACTTGAAGTCCACATTAGGCAAAGCTTGCCCTCTTTTGACCCAAGGGGGCAGTAACTCAGTTGATGGCATAGGCCACAGCGTGAGTATTTGTTAATATATTATGCCCGTAAATATGAACGCGGCAACAGCGCTGGCTGTTTGATGCGGAGATGTACATAGTAAAGGGTATGGTGCGATACAGATGAGGTGCGAGAAAACTGGATGCATGTAATGGTGTTAATCGCGTCTCGCCGGCTCCTGGGTGCCATGGCAGACTTTGACATTTTACGCGCACACACAAGCACACTGGCAGATTTCAATCTATTCTTCAAGGATACGTATGCGCAGTCAGCCGCTGTGATCATGTCTTTTCTGTGGAATATTAAAGTGTTCTAATTTTGGCCGCTTTCATTTGAATGTTTCATCTCTCGCACTGACACCAAAGGCTGTGCAGAAATTTTAGACACATTGCACAATTCTCGTAGAGGTTGGGCACATTGTAAATTTCGCCCTTCAGTCTCCCAGATATCCACGATATTTATAAGCAAAAGGACTTTCGTTGTCTTTTCACTTTCAGGAAGAACGTGCTCTTTAATGTAATTTTTAAATAACGTGCAATGCCACAATGCCATACTGAAGATTGTTGCGTAAGAAAAATAAGTTCTGGGAGTAGTGGCTGCACGATGCGTGACGTGTACGGAGTCATCAATTACCTGCATCAGGGCACGGCTTTCGTATCCGACCTAAAGCTATATGAGAATATCGGAGCTCTGCTGTTAAAATAAAGGCGTACTGATTGCAAGGTAATAAACGTAAACAAAAATCGGTTGGCATAATTCCCCATGAATCATCCAGAGGAGCTCACGCAATCTCCTGGGCGTACTCGGCCAGTGTTGAGCTGCACTGTTATTTCTATTCCTTTCATTATTTTTCTGCGCCTTGGTTTCGGCCTCGGCTGCTTCGATGAAGCTTCCGTCTTGGCAGTGATCGCGCAATCGCATATAATTACTGCACGCGTTTCAACTTTCTTTTTAAATGCTTAGTATTTTCGATTGTACTTCATCGGATTTTCTTTGCTGATTAGTATAATTGATGATGAGGTACGCCGCATAGCGGTGGACTTCCGATTAATTCTGAGCACGTGGTTTTTTTTTTTTTAACGTGAAGCTAAGTACAGATTTCTATTTTTTCTTCTCGCATGTCTCCCCTATCGAATTACGAAGAAGCGTACGATAATGATTGAACTGCGCAGATATAACGCGTCATAATGAAATTCACGCGATATACGCAAGGACGTGGGTGGCAAATGATATGGTTGCAGCAGCAGTTTAATCGAGCCATACCGTGCTTTCCTATGCATGGCATTATGCAAATGGAGGGGGGGGGGGTATACGTGCCGCGATATTTACCCCATCTACTGCATCAAGCCAATGCTGGATGGCGAGGCTGTGATAAGTGTAGACGTTCTACGTGAAAAAAAAAGCATTGTATGAATATTAGGCACATATTGTAGTGGATGGTGTAATTTTGACCACCTAGGGTTTCTTTTTCCTGTTCACAAACAAAAGCACCCTGTAGCCTTTTCCCGGGCGGGTTGTACATGCGTACGAACTGTACGCATGCGGTTGCGCCCTTTCGTACTTCCGTTAGGGCTAGTTCCATGCAGCACAGCCAAGGCTACAGGGCCATCGCACACAGGATTCTTGCGAAGCGGGACGAACAATAGGGGCTCGACTTCATCCTCCTCCTCCTTCCAAGGCTGCAACTGCCGCTGCATCGCCTGCCATTGGCAGATGAAAAGTCGCGGAAGGATACGTTTAACATAAGCTCCGCCTCCGGATTGGCCGAAGGGCCCCAGCGACCCACGGCGGCGTCCTGTGATCGTCGCCCATCTCTGTATGTTCTTTTCTGCCTATTTTCCTTTTCTAGGGGCGCGTAATTAGTCTACTAATTCTTTCTCTCCTTTTTTTTCTGATTATTAGCATGAGACAAAAGCCCGACGCAAGTGAGCTACACATACAAGCGTTTGTACACACGTCTTCCATGAATTTTCTGTGCGCAGGTATTCTTTCTTGCTTATTCCATAAAGCAAAGTATCGTTGTAAATGCTGTGTGCCGTGACACCCCACCCCGTTTGACTGTGGCGTCGCTAAGCGTTATCTTTCACGACGACAACGACTTCGGCGCGCCCCGCGCAGCAAGCAGTGAAGGCTTCTTTCTTAAGGCTAGAAAAGACCGAACATTTGGACGCTCACACAGCCGAACGCGTGTGCGCGGTATTCAGTGCCCACCAGGCATTGTTCGTAGGCGAACCAGGAATAGCCCATGTCGGGGAGCATAGCATAAAGATTACCGACGGGGCCAAGTTCAAGTGCGGTCGTCCTTACCGGGTTCCAGAAGCACTCAAAAATGAAGTTAGCCGACACAATCGGCGAGCTTCTAGAACTGGGCCTCATATACCAATGCGAGAGCCCTTACGCGCACCCGATTGTTTGCGTCCCCACGAAGGATGGGTCGGTGAGTCTATACATAGATTGCCGTGCACTAAATGCGGTATCAGAAACCGATGCCTTCCCGATGGCGAGCCCGCAGGAGCTCATCATGCGCGTGGGATCCGCATGTTACATTTCCCTCGTCGACCTCAGGCGGGGCTACTGGCAGGTGCCGCTCGCCCAGGATTCGCAGCTAGCCACGGCGTTCGTCTCCCACCTGCATGGGTCATTTTTCGTGGCGAGTGATGCCTTTTGGTTCGAAAAATACGGCAGCTACTTTCCAGAAGATTATGAACCAGATACTGGCAGGTCGGGAGGGTTTCCCGTGCGCGTACCTCGATGACATCGCCGTCTTTAGTCAGACACCCGAGGAGCATGTTGAGCACCTGCATGAAATATTCTCTACGCTTGAAGCAGCGAACCTGCGAGCGAACTTGGACAAGTGTCAGGTCGCAATGCCGTCGATACGCTACCTAGGACACGTGGTGGGATCCGGTAGGCATGGCCCAGATCGAGGCCATTAAGGGACTCAATGCTCCCATCACAGAGAAAGAGCTTCGGAGCGCGCTAGGCCTCTGCGGATACTACCGAAGCTGCGTCCCTACTTATGCTGAGATAGCCCGGCCGTTGACGCAGCTCACTAGCAAGAAGGTACCCTCTAAAATACTTTGGTCTGAAGAAGGCGACGAGGCTTTCAGATCCCTGAAGCGTGCCTTGTGCGAAGCCACGTCTCTCGCCACGCCAAACGTCCAAAAGCCCTACGTGATCTGCACCGATGCATCCACAATAGCCGCAGGTGCGTGCTTGGCGCAAATCCAAGATGATGGCTCCGAGATGCCGATCGCCTTCGCTAGTCATCGGTTCACACCGACGCAGATGCGGTGGGCTACGATTGAGCGCGAAGCATTTGCTGTGATTTGGGCCTTAAAAAATTCGAAGTATGGGTTTTTGGGGCTAAGGTAACCGTCATCACTGACCACAACCCGCTCTCGTACCTCACGTGCAGCGTGCCCCAGGGCGCAAAGCTCATGGCGCTTCAGCGCTACGACTTCGTAATCCAGCATCGCAAGGGCAGCGTTCACACCAACGCTGACGCGCTGTCCCGATTGCCTAACCAGTGTTGGGGCGACGGGCCAGCCCGGGCACCATTGGAGATTTAGGGTCTTGTGGTGGGGAGGGTTCTCTGCCCTTTCGAGCAGATGGTGTGTTGCGAACGAACTGCGCGGACATATGTGCGGTTTCACTGCAATTTGAGAGTACTTTTGTGATGTGTACATTTCTTGTGTGATGTGGCTGTTTCATTCGTTACATCTTCCTCATGATGAACGAATCTTGGTGGGGGGGGGGGGGGGGGTGTAAGGTCGCGCTTGCCGTGACGCCCCACCCCGTTTGACTGACATGTTTGTCAGTCGGAAAACTGCACCGTCACGCCCTGCGCTTGCACATGCGTCGGGTGAGATTGACTCCCCCGCTCCCTCCAGGTAGCTGCCGGGTCGGTTTCGGCGGAGGCGGACCACCCGGGGCAGCTACTGAGAGGAGGATAAAAGGAGCGCCTGAGCAAGCTCGAGGGTCTTTTTCCTCTGGTCCGCCGCGGTGGTGTAGTGGTTACGGTACTCGGCTGCCACCCAAAATACGCGGGTTCGATCCCGGCCACGGCGGTCGCATTTTCGATGGAGGCGAAAATGCCAGAGGCCCGTGTACTGTGCGTTGTCAGTGCACGTTAAAGAACCCCAGGTGGTGTAAATTTCCGGAGCCCTCCACTACGGCCTTTCTCTCCTCTCTATCTCTTTCACTCCCTTTCCCCCACCCCCACGGACGCTTAGCCGTGCTCCCTACATGGGCTGCAGAAATTAGCGTCCTTTCCTAACCGAACCACAATCATCATCCTCTGCTACAAGTGCTTACCGGCTGGACACTGGCACGATCGTTTGAGGCCCCTTCGCGGGTCGTACCCTTTGCTGTAAATTTTGTACAAAGTTCTGTACATAAAGTTCCATTGTTAAAACGTCCAGCGGCGAAGGCGTCTCTTTCCGGAGCAACCTTTCGAAGACGGCGGCGGTCTCCATCGCGAAGCTCGGGCCTGGCGTTGCTTCGCTACCAAGAACCTGTATGATCCGCAAAAGTTCGGATAAAAAAATTTGCTATGCTGATTAATAGAACCGCTTTCTCGCAACATATGGGCGTGCTGTCAGTACTTTCTTATTAATTATTTCATAATGTGACCTGTTTGCCACTAATGCTGGGTGGGCATTCGCTGACCTGAGAAATATGGTTTTGTTACTATGCAGTTCAGTTTGAAGTTTAATCCGTTGTCATTCAACGCTAATAAGGACGGCACGAAAGTCGCATCATAATGCTACTCGAAAAATGTGTCACTGAGGCTTTGCATTTCGATGCAGCCGAAATTCTACAGGCCCATGTTCTATGCGATGTCAATGCGCGTTGAAGAGCACGGGTGGTCAAAATTTGCGGAGCCAGCGTTTTTTTTACTTTTGACTCTTTCGTTCCCGTTCTTCCCACCCCCCGACGTTAAAAATACGCCCTTTTGTTAGAAGCTCTCTTTGCTACTCTCTTAGCCCTCTTAGCTCTCTGTACAGACAGGGTGTAGCTCGCAGAACAGCCAGTCCGGAGAGGCGCAGAAAAAAAAATATAAGAAAACTCAAAAAGACTTTGGATGAGGCAGCTAAGCTTTTCTGGAATGTCTTCTGCCCTGGTGTAGACAATGTGAAGAAAAGAAAATAAATAAATGGGGGGGGGGGAGGGGGGGTGCAATAAGAAGTTTTCCAGTACGGACTTCCTTGCAGCAGAAGAAACGAAAATTGTGAAGACAGACATGCGCGTGCGCTTCATTGTGCTGCGTATCTGTGTGTCAGTCACAGTGACAGCTCTTGTAAGAAATCTTTGAAGTGGTCGATGCTTATCATAAGATGCGACAAGCTCTGACAGCGTTGCACCTGATGTATGGAACGGAGTCTGGGTTGCTTCTGCCTCAACCGCGGTTACCGCTTTGGAGCCGTGGCATGACGAACCAATCGAAGTTGGCAATCACAGCGTGACCCATTCCTGTATGCAAGCGTCCAGCTCCTCGAAACTCCTGCAGGGCAGCATACGCTCTTCTGAGTGCAATCTCGAACGCCGCACCATTGAAGCTGGCCTTTTGTGCTGTCACCACGTGAAAGCCCCTTCTTCCCCGCGTTACTGGAACTTTGCAGTGATGGTGAAGAGTTTTCTACATCTTTTTAAACATTTTATTTCGACGTTACCCTTGGGCGTAGGTACAGCATGTGCTTCTGTTTTAATGCCCCCGAGTTGCAAGTACTACGAACCTACGAGGAGCTTTTTCTCAAAAGGGAGTTGCTCTCCGACTTCGCGGCCACTTTCCGAACTGCGTACATGACGATACACAGCTATTAGCCGATTCAGATTGCTCAGGCACACAGAGGTGTTCACACAGTAGTATCCGAGCAAGCTTAGGGGAATGAAAGGCAACGTTTACAAGAAGTTAGTGCGATATAAATGTTCGTGAAGAGGAAGCCAGAGGCAATGGCGCTTTTCCTGTGCGACCTGTCGCCGCCATGTACTGGCCACTGGTACATATTACATTTGCTTCTTTTTACAGACTCGGAACCAAGGGCGTGACGTTAAAGTAAACGACATGCAACTGCAGTTCCTCGTTAATTTACAGAGGCCATCTTCAGTCAGTCATCTTCCACAACTGCCACTTGGGCAGAAGAAAGCGCGGCTGTTCTCTCCGTCCACGAGTTACGGGTGGTTTCAGCACACTTAATTGCCCGCTTATCTTCCTCCACCTTCTAGAGGCGCGGTTGCCTCGTAGACATTGGCGTTTGCTGTCATTAACTGCAAACAGTAGATTTGGAGCATCTATGGTCCCATCACTGCTATAGTTATGCTGATTCATCGCCTCATGTCCTTCCTATCGTGCACTCGTACGACAAAACGCCACCTGAACATCGGGAGCAGAACAATTCACTTGACGAAAAGGCACGGTTTAACGACAATAAAGCAAATTACTCCAAGCATGTTTTAGCTACGACATGGGGTTTTATGCGTCTTAAATCAATCTCTCAATGAATATGGGAATTCACTGAAACTTCACACTATGGTACGACATTCCGCGATGTGCTGAAGATTATTCGGCGTTTTCATTTGTCATTCTTTTTGACGAATAGTGCAGGCGTCCGTTCTCGCTGATTCATGAACAAGATGACATTAAATCGGTGGCACATTGACGAGAGAGGTATAGTGGGAGGGAGAAAAGAGATATCCACGCCCCCCCCCCCTATCACCACGATTATGCCTGCCACATCGTGAGCCATTTCCAAGGAGAGTCCTTCGAAGACTCTGGTGGCGAACCATGGTTTTCAGTTTTATCGCTTGCCCGCAGGACGCCTGAGATGTTCGAGCTCAGATAATATACTCAAATGTGCGCGTCGGGCATGCACAATTTCTGGAACAGTCCACACGGTTCCCGAACCGACATGCCAGTGGATACTGATACTAAAGAGTTTGAGAATTGGGGGCCCAAGACTCTGGGTCCCCAAGCTGCGTTGCGTAGGTTGCTCTTGCGTTCGGAGGATCAGCAGAGTTTGAGAATTGGGTCAAACAGACGGAACGCCACAAGTGACAAAAAAAAAAAAAGTCTGCTTGAAAGGTGAAAACAACAGAAACGTTTTAAACAAACGAAAGAAAACGAAGTGTAGTCTAAGGAGGAGAAAGAAATAAAATATACTGAACGAAATCTTTGTACTATTACAGATTGCGTATTTTTCCCGCGCGTCTTCCCGCGCGTCTCCAGCATCTGAGCAGACGGATAGCCAATGGATTTGGATGACTGCGGCTCGTACGGCTCTTTCTTTTTTGGCTTTCTAGTCCCGCACGAGGTGACGCAACACGCCTTGGGTCAACACGAACGCAAGAGCCCAAGATTGGCTTGGGTTCTGCGCATGCGCCCTGGCGGGTCGCAAGCTTCTTGGGTCCCCAGCTCCTTGGGGCCCCAATTCTCAAACTCCCTACTGTCACAGGATGGTATCAATATCAGAGCGCGCGTATAAATATGGAGCGATCTGGCATATTACAATTGAGAAGGGAGCGACGCATATGCGCCTTACGACAAGCTCCAATAAAGTAGGCAAATAAATACTTACTTGATTACTTGAATCGCTTAGTATGCGACACGCACTTACCGGATGCGTAGGTTGCATATAACACAAATGGACCGTCTCTGCGTTGCAATGTCAATTTGTTATTCATCTCGTCTCACAAGAACCAGGAATAACGATCCGAATTCGCTTCTTATCGTCAATTACCATCGTATGTTCGCCCGAACAATACGAGTCTGTGGCAGAGATTACAAGGTCTAGTCGAAAATCGTGCAACAATTCATCTTATTACTCCAACGATGTCTTTAGCCGATGGAGAACTTTTTGTTTAGCCTTTCCAGCTTAGCGAGATCCCGAAGAGAGGCTTCGATAAGATAGCTCGCCCTAAAATCACGCGTGTTTGGTCATGTGTAATCGGCGTTCCATGACTGATCATTTCGAAGATACCCGATATTGTACCAGACATAACACGCTTGCCTTGCGCGCTAGAACGTCGCGGCTTTGATAGTGCCAGCACTGTCTTCAGATAATGCCTACTTCTAGATATCTACCATCTCAACACACGAAGCCAGGCTGACGTCACTCCGCTAATATTTTCGTCTTAGTAATGACTGGTGACCACTGCGGAGATAACGAAACACGCTCGGAGATACGAGTTTTTTTCCCGCTTTAACATTTTTCTCCCTCTTTCTTTCACCCCTCCATGCCCGCTGAACAACTCGTCTCGTTCGTGCTGCACTTGCTCGTGACCAGAAGCAAGCTTTTCTCCGAACCTACCAGAGGCAACGTTTCCGAGTCGACCGTCGGAGGTGGCTTCCTAGGAGCACGCACTTGGTGAGTGTTGCCTTGAGCAACCATTTCGAATACATTTTTCTGCGTATAGAACGTGACTTGGACTGGTTGGGCACTGCCCAACAATTTCAGAAATGAGGAGAAAATTCCGGGGCAATAAAAATAGAAGAATCAAACAGCATTCAAAATGTCTAATAACAATGATGATAATAATAATAATGTAATGGCGACAATGTGACGATATTGATGATGTCTTCAACGCTTTACCCAAGTTTATTGAATGCGCTTGACAGTGGCAATGGGATGCTAATTTTATAAACCAACGCGTAACATTGTTATCAACAAAGTTCATCGGCACTACTTATTTTAGCCAATTTCGTCGGCCCATGTAGCAATAAGGGTGCTGGCATACCGGGCCCGGTTTGTGGTAGCGCGAAGCAATTCACAAAACTCCACAGATGAGTATGTCCTATATTATCAGAGCAGGACACCTCGTGTTACGTTTCCTGTGGCCAAACGATAAATCTGAAAATGACCCACCGTCAACACAGGCTTTAAAGGAGGAGGCGTTGGGGGATGGGGCTGTAACCATTTTCCTTGAATGACAACTTATTCATGAATAAACCAGAAGAGACGCCTGCATTATTCGTAAAATAATGAGAAAGGAAAGAACAACGCCAAGTAATGTTCATCGGATCGAGAAATGTCGTTCCCAGCGTGCGACCTTTCGTCAGCGCTCTCGTATTAGCACGTGAGGAGGGATCGCTTGATTGATTGATTTGTGGGGTTTTACGTCCCAAAACCAGCTCTGATTATGAGAGACGCTGTAGTGGAGGGCTTTGGAAATTTCGACCACCTGGGGTTCTTTAACGTGCACTGACATCGCACAGCACACGGGTCTCAACATTTCGCCTCCGTCGAAATGCAGCCGCCGCGGCCGGGATTCGATCCCGCGACCCTCGGATCAGCAGCCGAGTACCATAGCCACTAGACCACCGTGGCGGGGCGTAAGGAGGTATCGGGGACTTACTATTTTCAATGAGAAATTGGCCAAGATGCACGGAACCACTAGGTATAAAGGTAAAGCACGCTTGGAGAACTGTTAACCTGTGCTTTTTGTCAAGTGAATGTTGTGCTCGTGATGTTCAGGTAGCCTTTTTTTCTTTCTCTTTTCGTGAGGGTGAACGATACTGCAGGACACGCCCCGAATCGATTGTTGTGGTTAGTGGCAACAAACACCTTGGTTGAAGTCTACGCGGCAGCAGCGCCTATAAGGTGCGGATACCAGAGAAAATGGCAGCTAGTATGCGCAAATCACCTGCACCTATATTACCTGTACCTTTAGCAAGCTGCGCTTCCTAAAGGAAGTGCACCTTTAGCGACGCAATCGGCCGCGCTTTCTTCTGCCAGGAAATGACATGGAAATGACATGGAAATGATTGCTACGGTATCCCGCTGCACAGTCAGCTACGATTCCAAAAATGTTGGAATAAGATAAAAACAAAGTGCAATAAGGAAGTTGTAAAAGAAAAGCGACGGCACCGCAGAATTGTAAGCACACGGGTCCTTCGTTACTGGCCCATTTGGGCCGCTCGTTGGATGACTGCGTGGCAAGTTCGGCATGCTGAGTGTTAATACGGCCGTGAGTTCTAATAGCCATTGGAACCAAGGAAAATTCGTTCATAGTCACGATTTCAGCAAATCGTATTCCTTACCTTGAGGATTATTTACACATGCAAGCTGTGTCTTATGTGCGAACAGTTCTCGAGCGGTCCCTCGGGGTAAAAGAATCGCTAAAGATACATGAGCAGCACTTCGGCGTCATCACCGCCACTTTTAAAGGGACTGTCTACCGCTCGAAAAACTTCTTTAGATTGTGGTAAGAATGGGCAGATCGTGCGTCACGTTTATGGGAACGAGCACGCTTTTACCCCACAGAATACCACAGAATACCACAGAATAGGAATTATGTTGTTAAGTTTGCTCTGAAAGTGGTGCAAAAAACGCTGCTATAGCGACACCCAGCAGCGTGTCTGTCAAGTGTACAAGAACCAGCCCGTGCAGCAGTGGCGCACCGACGTGGGGGAGGCCGAACTGACCCCTCTCCCCCTCCGTAACGGCTCCTATGTCCTTGCACCGAGTGCCCAACATACACCTTCAAGGGCCTTGTTGGCATTGTAATTTCGATTTATGATATGGCTTGAGGTCGACTTCTTCTGCCCTACAATGTATTCACTCATCTACTTAAACTAAAACTGACAGTGTGCAAACCACAAGTTGAGCAGGCGCAGAAATAACAGCTGGAGGGCCGTCTTTCGGACGTGACGCCCTAAAGGCCCAACCACACGTACGCTTCAAAGACGCGTGCGATGCGCGTGCGCTTACTTGCGCGCGCTCATTCGCGTAACTGCGCATGCGTACAAGGCGCAGGCGCATCTGGGCGCGTCTAGGCGCGGAGAACAAGCCCGGCTTGATATCTGCGCTCATTTCACGCGTCCCACGCGCGTTTGGAGTCCTGTACATACGCAACTATGACGTGGCTTTACTCCTGCACCATTTCGGCCGACGTATAGTAGCCAATTCAGATTGTTCGTTCCTTTTCATGCTTATTCAGCAAGTGTCTATGCATTACAATTACGCTTGTACTCACGTATTTATTTTCGACCACAATTTAAAGACATCTAGGCACACTAAAGCGCTTAATGGGCTCGGTTGCCTCCCGTCACTGCGGGCATGGTCACACTCCGTCGTGCGCGACCTATCGTGCACCTTGCTGCAGCGTGCACGACACTATCGAATACGCGCTAGTGTTCGTCTAGCGGTGCTTCGTGGTAAGAGGCGTCGGCGGAGCGAGAGGCAGGGACGCGGGGAACGGGCATTTTAAGCACCTGTATTCCTGTCTTTCGGCTGCCGCGGCGGTCAGCTGGGGCTTTCGTTGTCCGCGAGTTTATGGACACCGCGCTTTGACAGTCGACGTTTGCACGGTGGCCCCAAAATGAGCGTGTATGTTTGAAAATGTTTGAAACGTACCGGTGCAATAAAACCAGAGAGCCGGTAACTGGCGGGAGCTGTGTGTCCCGGAGCAGCAGTGCCGCCTAACCAGCTATTTAAGGCAGTAGCCGAGGCTATTTGGTTGTGAAATATATCTGCCCGTGCCTGCGCAGTAACATTGCTGCGATCTGTCAAATTGATTCGATGCCAACTACGGGCTCCAACAATCGAGGGCGGTAGCTCCAGCACACGTGTGAAAGAAGGACTTCCATGTTCAGGTAAAAAATACAAAAATTACTTCAATGATTCTACCTGCCGTAAAAGTGTCAGCCTCAGTCGCGCTCGTGAAACTCCACCGGGTTAACACGAGGCCACATGACAAGAAACCTATAAAATATCGAATCGCTTCGAAAGGTGGATCTGGAACGCTATGCCGGGTGTCACCCAATTATCTGGTATTTTCTCGAGCTCATATGTTACAAAATAAGTTCATTCAAATAAGCAACCAATACTGATCAACCTCTTTGCTCTCTGCCTCTCTCCCTTTTCTACATTTAGGTTGCACGCAGCGTCCAGTCTGTAGCAGCGAGGACCCTTCGTGACTAGCATCAGAAAAGACAGGGTCGGGTACAAGGACGCCACCGATTCCATAGACAAGAACACATCGACGCGTTCGTTCATCGGTTCATGATGACGGCGTTTCGAATAGCTAACACGTTTGGCACGTTATCTCCCCGACGAAAGCAAGCCCAAAGTTCCAGCTGCCCGGCGTCGTGGTTTCACTGCTTCTACAAACTTCGGTGCCTTGGCTGCTAATTACTGCGAACACGGCCCAACTTCCGCTCCCACCGTTGGAAGAGTTGAAAATGACTGAAGAAGGCGCCATCCAGTTGGACAGCGAAGTGAAGAAGATGTTCTTGGCTGGTCTGCCACTGAGCAAAACGCGCTGTCCAGACTGCCTGATAAAAGGGTACATGAAACATGGCGTGGACCTGCAATACACACAGAAGATTTCGGAGGCAGATGCCTCCGTGCTCCGGCGACTGTTGCTGACAGGACCACCCGTGGAGGATCTCATCCTCTTGAAGATCTCTCGGCGCGCGTTCAAGGTCGCCTTCGACGACCTTGACGAATGCCCATCGCTCAATTACGTCTACTTTCACATCGACTGCGAAGGCGAGGCGCTGGGCACAAATCTGTCCGCGGCCTTCCGAAACCTACGCACGATGGAACTGCGGTGCGACAACGTCGGTCGTGAATTCGCGGTCGAAATAGCAAACTACATACGTCAGAGCAAGTCGTTGAGGACACTGGTCCTCTGGAACTCATGCGGTGGTGACGAAGGTGCCATCACTCTCATTCATGCCCTAGCGGCCAACGACACATTGAAGAGCTTTTCTCTAGCTGACATGAAGCTGTCCTCCAACATCGTAATCGGCTTCGCGGAGATGCTGGCGTACAACACGACGCTGGAGTCTGTGGACCTCTCATTGTCGTGCAGCCCTGATAAGGACATGGTGTGCTGGCTGTTGGCGCAGGGACGCTACCCTAACGTCTTCAAGAGGATTTGCGTTGTGTGGCCCGAGCAACTCCTCCCAGAGCTCACTTTTCTCGTGCGCAGACAGGCATGCTACCCCACGCTGGCCGTTCAGGTAGGTTCCTCGGTCAACGAACATGTCCTTTGGGAGTTTTTCGTCGCCGTGGCTGCAGACACTACGGTTCGCCGTCTTATCCTTGAAGTGCCCGAGCACCGACCGGAGACATTCGACGCACTGGCGGAAGGCATCGCTTTCCTAGTGACGCGCACGATGACACTCCGGGAAATGGTAATAGATATAGACATAAAACCAGGCAAAGTGCACCACGTCGTGAGGATTCTCGACGCCCTGAGGTGGAACCGTTCCATCAAGACGATCATAATGCGCGCCGAATCGATGACGCAAGAACTTGCGACATCCTTTGCACAGTTGCTTTCCGTGAACAGCACTCTGAGTGCCATTCACTACGGCAACCTGCCTGATATCCACATCAGTCACGCAGAAACCATCCTGCGAGCTTTGACCACTAACTACACCCTGACTACACTTGAAGTTACTTCGGACCCTGAGCTGTTGCATGCAATGGGCGCGATGGAAGCTCTGTTGGAGAGGAACAAGGAGCTCGAAAGGAAGGCTGCGAGATTTGTGGCTTCTGGGGCTGACGTCAGCGATCGGGAAGGCCTCGATGCCCTGAATAAACTGCGTTCAAGTCCTGGCCTTGTGGAGCGTCTACACAGGATTACCGGCGAGACTGAGGAGGTGGCGTTTGAAGCAATACTGTCAACTTTGGCTCATCTGTCTTTGGGATCATATCTGTAAACAAAGAAAAAAGGGAGATGAGCACATCCACCACGTTATCGTGCCTCTGCTATATCTAGCTGTGTTTATATATATGACCGCTGATATGAACATTCGAACAGCGCTGGCTCTATGATGCGCATATGCATATGGTTCCGAGTGCTGAGGGGTTGGAGGGGGGGGGGGTGCAGGTTAAGTGCGAAATAAATGGATTTATGCAGTGGTGCTAATGGCCTCTACCCTACTACTGGCTGTGCTTGTGAACATTGACCTTTACACGCACACACACAGCCGCGCACATGTACATTTCAATCAAGCATTCTTATGTGCATTCGACCGCTGTGATCATGTATTTTCTGTTGAATATTAAACAGTTATTATGACCGATTTGATATGAATGGTTCATCTCTCACACTGACACAAAAGGCTGTGCAAAAAAATTTACACATCGCAAAGTTCTTCCTTCAGTTTCTCAGCTAGCCAGGATATTTCTTAGCAAAAAGACTTGTTGCCTTTTCGCTCTCACGAAGAACGTTTCTTTTATTTTTTTAGTACATACTGCCAATCCAATTGTGGATTATTGCAGGAAGGACAAAACTTATAAGTATATAAAGGTAAACAGAAAAAGAAAAGGCATACATTGCAAAAGGTGCAAAAAAGGCATATATTGCAATGGTGGTTAGTGGCATGTGGGTAGCACTGGAAGTACTAAGGGTAAGGCACAAACAGTAAGGAATGGTGCACAAAATATTTGTAGTTTTATGTTTGTGTGTCATGTAAGTAGTTTTCAAGTAGTGATTGATAGGTGGTTACTGAATAGGTATTGGTAATAGTGACAGGCAAGTTGTTCCACTGTCTTATGGCCAGCGGGAAGAAAGTACTTTTAAACCGCCTGGAGTGTCAGGATGTCTCACCGGGAACCACAACGTAGAATAAATAATTTCTGGGAACAATGACGGCATGATACACGATGTATACGGAGTCGTTACGTACCTAAATCTGAGCACGGTTTTTCGCAGCCGACCTAAAGCTATGAAGATACGAGAGATATAAATTAAAAGCGAACTGTTAACAGTTCACTTCCCAATAGGTGGATAGCAAAATCTCGGTTGTCGCATGGAATTGTGGGTTACTCCGCAGTCTGCTACAACTTCCGGCTCGAGGCTTCGCGCAGCCGCCACATGCCGCCGTCGTTTTGCGGTTGGGAGTCACAATTCCCCGTTAACGTATGCGCTTGACGTTTGATTAAACACGCAGCTTAGGTGAAAAACATGCAACGCAAGCATCGCCGGACAGTTCCGAAAGGTAGGTGTGAGCTGTCAATCCGTCGTAACCCTCCCGGACTGTTTTTGTGTGGCGTGTTGTCATGTCCCCGAGGAGTCACGTCGAGTAGTCATAGAACGTTTACGATTAAATAGGCTAGGTTACATATGTAGCCTCTAATACATTGGAAATCAATCAAAGAAGTGGATGACTTGTTGCAACGATCGCGATCCCGATAACGCCGATCGCAAAGCGTGGTTATGTGACTGGCGAATGCCGACGTGAATGCGCAGTCGGTTTTGTAACTTGCGCTCACTGGACACTCGATCGTGGTTGTCACTTGGCGAAGGATATCCGCGATCGCAGAAGTTGTGTATATTGAGCATATTTCGTTTCAAAGGCCGTACCAAGGCTCAGTAATATTTTGGACACATGGTGGCCTGGAATGTAGTGTTCAACCAAAGCACATGTACTTGTGCTGATAGTGAGAATTATTCGCGTAACTGTTAACTATCTTCGCTTCTTTTTCTGTGCTACTAACGTTACCGAACTGCCATTTCGATCGCTAATATTACTCTGCCTGATTTACGGTCCTGTATTTTGTGCTGGTTTTTCTTGAGTTCGCTAATTTTTTGAGATCGTTAATTAAAATTTATTGAGACTAGAAATTAAATGAATCAAGTCATTTGCCAGAACATTTTCCTGTGACGAAATGGTCTTCGCATATTCTTGCTCCTACATTCGGAACCCAGAGCTCGCCTTTCACGGCCGCTCGTTTGAGGGCAACTGCCCATTTACGCTTGCGCGCTTCTTTCCCAAGAAAACGAAACATGTTCTTCCCTTTCACGGAAGAATTCGCGCACCCTGATGCCAAGCAACGAACCTGAATAACTTCACAGAAGCGTGTTTGCTTTGCGAGGTGCGGAGACGTGCAGCAAGAACCGGCATACAAGGGCGAACGAAGGAACCGGGCAGCTAAGCCTCGAACCGGAAGTCTGGTGCATACGAAAACGTCATTTTGCTATCCACCTATTGGGAAGACCATGAACGAAAAATAAAGACCGCGTTGCATAATTCCCCTGGAATCATCACGAGAACTTCACGCAATATCTTGAGTTCCAGTGTTTAGCTACACTTTTCTATGTATTCCTTTTGTTATTTTTCTACAGCTTGGTTTAGACCCCGACAGCCTCGATGGCTTTTCAGTCGTGGCAGTGATCGCGCGAGCGCACATTATTACTGCACGCGTTTGAAAATTTTTACATTTCTAATCACACTTCCTAGGATTTCTTTTTTTTTCTTTTTTTTTTTGCAGATTAGGCGAAATGATGAGGCGCGGCGCGTAGCGGAAGACTTCCGATTAATTTTGAGCACGTGGTTTCTTTATCGTGAACATAAAGCACAGATTTCTCTTTCTTGCAAGTCGCCCTTATCGAATTGATAATGATTGAACTGCGTAGATATGACGCTTCGTAATGAAATTCACGCGATATACGCAAGGACCTGAGCGACAAATGATATGACTAAAGCGGCCGTTTAATCGAGCCATGCTGTGTCTTCATAAGCACAGCACTATAAAAACGGCGTTGGGAGATATACGTGCCACGATATTTACCCCATTTGCTGCATAAAGCCAATGTTGGATCGCCGAACTGTGGATATGATAAGTGGTGACATTTTACATCGAAGAACCATTGTATGATTACGAGCAACGCACCATAGGGGAGGGGACGCGGTTCAATTCAGGTGCTGCAATTGGCTGGAATGAGTTGAAACCCCTTACAGCTCGTAGACCACGTCATAGACACGCTGGCTCTTTAACACCTTAGCGGACAAGAACAAATCTTTTCAAATATTCCTTCTTCCCACGCACCATAACAGATTGGAACAACCTACCTTTTTCAGATTTATCTAACGCTGACTTCTTAGAGCGTGTAACGATGTGACCTTACTGTGATTCATTATTATTTTGATACCTTCATTGATTATCATGTTATGAAACAGAGATAAGGGTGAGGCAGACCTTTCATCAAGAAACAGCAGCCGAGAAAGCCCGTCCGCGTAACGCAACCGGAAGTTTCTTGGGTGCTCGGAGCAGTTTGCGGTGCTTGGCAACCCGCCGGCGAGCACCTCTTCTATGTGTACCTTTCACAGAAGGCCCCCTGGTTGACCCAACGTTACTAGAAAAGATTCAGTGTTCATAGTGTACGCGACTGCTGGCGAATCTTTTGACTTTTTCTTTTTATTATTTATCTCTTTCTGTCCTCCTGCGTGAGTGTTTTTGTCGTCAGTTTGAACGACCTTCCTCCTCGTTTGACGACTGAAGCGAATGGTGATTTATTTCCCTGCGCGGGCCGGGTGGTCCTTTCCCTCGGTTCCCAGAACATTTTGTGCGAATGTCGGTGCGCGTGAGTGCGTGTATGCGCGTTGTGTTTCCACGTTTGTGGCAACGTGCGTCGGCGCGACTGTGAGCGCCGGTGGACATGTGGCTTTGGAAGAGCGAGAGAGAAAAGCGCGGGAAAAACTGATTGGACACAGTTCGACAAGATGCAGTAGTGTGCGGGAGACGACGACTGTACGGTTATAGAGCCACGAAAGCGAGCGGTAGCGATGGACAGTGCGGAGTGCGGACAGTGTGATGTGCGACTGCGAAGAGTGTGCGCGTTTCATCTTGTAATGTCATCCTTGTGTAACGTTCTAATCTTACCCTTTTATTTATCCAAGTAAATAGCTTTTGATTTCATTCTTTTAAACCGTGCGTGTACTTTTATTTACGGCCATCCATTCACCTTTGCTAACAATACTGCCGCCTCGTTGCGCGGAACCGCCACTGATTCTGCTCGCACTGGCGCTGCAGTCGCACTCTGATTAAGGTCCCTGTATATTTTTAAGTCTCATCCCGCACTACGCCGTCAGCTCATGTAGTTCTCCGCGTAGTCCCCATAGGAACTGCTTGTACGGGTTAACCTCCCGCGTTATGTCGTCTGGTGCCACGTGTGTTTGTTGGAATGCATCGATATGCCTGTTCGATGAAGTGCTGCGCGTCCACCTAAGCCGACAAGACCATGCCAATGTGTTGTGTGCCCCACTGTGCGAGCCGGTACGACAACGGCTAGTCGGTCCGCCGGTTCTTCTCCGCTCCTACACTCTTAGCACGGTAACCTTTAATGTATTTTATAGGTGCACAGAAAGGTGAAAATATGCTCCTTTACCAAGGATTAAAGCACTTTAACCTTTTTAAAGAAGCATATTTTCACATTTTTGGGCACCTATAAGATAAAGGTTACCGTGCTAAGAGTGTAGCCACGGTAAACGGCGTATAGCGTGGAACAGGGTGATACCCCGCGCCGACAGAGACCTCAAATCGTAGTCCAAAGTATGCTCCTTACGTTTTACGACTAGGACATTCTTAAGAAAGTACGTGCAACTTGCAAGTGGTCAGCGGATTGATTGATTTGGTGGGTTTAACGTCCCAAAACCGCTCTGATTATGAGGGACGCCGTAGTGGAGGTCTCTGGAAACGTGCACTGATATGACACAGTACGCGTGTTTCCGCATTTCGCCTTAATCGAAATGCAACCACCGCGGCCGGGATTCGATCGCCGCGACCTTCGGATTAGCAGCCGATTGCCATAACTACTAGGCCACCGTGGAGGGGCACGTGATCAACGGAGAAACTGTCCGAAATCCCGAAGGGGAAGTATATAGAGTCTCTTCGACGATGGGATTTCTAAAATCTTCCCCAACTCGCCCTCGTATCTTACCAAAGCCACCGGACAAGAGACGAAAACGAGAAAGCAAAGGTTTCTTCAGCAGCAGATTGACACGAGGGCACAAGTGATGCAAAGCCAGCCTTGTTCAGTACAGGCCAGCACTTGAAATTTGTGGAGTGTGAACTTGAGTTTACTGAAGAGTGGGTGAAGGAACCATACATTATTCTTTATATTGTGGCAGTATAGGCAGAATTGAATGCATGCACATCAATAAACAGTTGAATGAAAGCCCTATTCCTTTGTCACTTTTGATTCCTGCTAAAATTGCCATTTAGAGCAGTGGCCGTGATTTTGTTTAAATTAAATGGGGGAACATGGGGACGTATGGCCACGATTTGGCTGCGGCGACAGCATAAAGAAGCATTTACACTAAAAGGGGGTGCTCACGAGCAGGGAGCACTACCATTGCTGTGGCATGCATAATTGATTGATTGATCTACGGGGTTCTACGTCCAAAAGCCACGATATGATTAGGTGAGACGCCGCAGTGGAGGTCTCCGGGGTATTCTAACGTGCACTGACATCGCGCAATACACGGGTCTCGACATTTCCCCCTCCATCGACAATGCAGCCGCAGCCGGGATTCGATACCGCGGCCTTCGGATCAGCAGCCGCTAGGCCACCGCGGCGGTTGCCGCATGAAACGCTTCTGTAGTAATACAGATGCAAAATGTTTTGTTCACATGACGCTCATTACACCCTTAGGCAAATTGCAAAAATGTAGGACATGCGGGAAAGTAGCGAACAGGGTTACTAAAAGGCAAAGAAACGATGCACGCAATTGGAAATGTCCGATGTCGTCGGCAGCTCAGTTTTGCACTCGCGGCTGGAAAGCGTTCCGCGTTCACACATGCTTTGAAGACTAAGATAAGTTGTTACGTTGACAGTGTATAAGATAAGTTGCTGTGATGTATCTGAAGCTATTCACGCAAAGTAAGCAGAAACGCGCGCCCAGTCAGCGCCCGACTGCAGCCTTTAGCATACGCGAGGTTTGGTGGTTGGATCTCAGTTCGGGTGTCTCGATGCAAGCTGCTGTGTACAGGTTGGTGACACGCGCGGAAACACAGCCATATTGTGTCGCAGCGCGCAGAGGCACGATATACATGGCAGACGCATCAAATTTAACGTCGGAGTTAAGTTGTGGGGTGGTGTTTTGCCGCAATAACACGTGTACTTTTATTTACGGCCATCCATTCACCTTTCCTAACAATACTGCCGCCTCGTTGCGCGGAACCGCCACTGATGCTGCTCGCACTGGCGCTGCAGTCGCACTCTGATTAACGTCCCTGTATTTTTTAAAGTCTCATCCCGCACTACGCCGTCAGCTCATGTAGTTCTCCGTGTAGTCCCCATAGGAACTGCTTGTACGGGTTAACCTCCCGCGTTATGTCGTCTGGTGCCACGTGTGTTTGTTGGAATGCATCGATATGCCTGTTCGATGAAGTGCTGCGCGTCCACCTAAGCCGACAAGACCATGCCAATGTGTTGTGTGCCCCACTGTGCGAGCCGGTACGACAACGGCTAGTCGGTCCGCCGGTTCTTCTCCGCTCCTACACTCTTAGCACGGTAACCTTTAGTGTATTTTATAGGTGCACAGAAAGGTGAAAATATGCTCCTTTACCAAGGATTAAAGCACTTTAACCTTTGTGAAGAAGCATATTTTCACATAAAGGTTACCGTGCTAAGAGTGTAGCCACGGTAAACGGCGCATAGCGTGGAACAGGGTGATACCCCGCGCCGACAGAGACCTCAAATCGTAGTCCAAAGTATGCTCCTTACGTTTTACGACTAGGACATTCTTAAGAAAGTACGTGCAACTTGCAAGTGGTCAGCGGATTGATTGATTTGGTGGGTTTAACGTCCCAAAACCGCTCTGATTATGAGGGACGCCGTAGTGGAGGTCTCTGGAAACGTGCACTGATATGACACAGTACGCGTGTTTCCGCATTTCGCCTTAATCGAAATGCAACCACCGCGGCCGGGATTCGATCGCCGCGACCTTCGGATTAGCAGCCGATTGCCATAACTACTAGGCCACCGTGGAGGGGCACGTGATCAACGGAGAAACTGTCCGAAATCCCGAAGGGGAAGTATATAGAGTCTCTTCGACGATGGGATTTCTAAAATCTTCCCCAACTCGCCCTCGTATCTTACCAAAGCCACCGGACAAGAGACGAAAACGAGAAAGCAAAGGTTTCTTCAGCAGCAGATTGACACGAGGGCACAAGTGATGCAAAGCCCTTGTTCAGTACAGGCCAGCACTTGAAATTTGTGGAGTGTGAACTTGAGTTTACTGAAAAGTGGGTGAAGGAACCAATACATTTATTCTTTATATTGTGGCAGTATAGGCAGAATTGAATGCATGCACATCAATAAACAGTTGAATGAAAGCCCTATTCCTTTGTCACTTTTGATTCCTGCTAAAATTGCCATTTAGAGCAGTGGCCGTGATTTTGTTTAAATTAAATGTGGGAACATGGAGATGTATGGCCACGATTTGGCTGCGGCGACAGCATAAAGAAGCATTTACACTAAAAGGGGGTGCTCACGAGCAGGGAGCACTACCATTGCTGTGGCATGCATAATTGATTGATTGATCTACGGGGTTCTACGTCCAAAAGCCACGATATGATTAGGTGAGACGCCGCAGTGGAGGTCTCCGGGGTATTCTAACGTGCACTGACATCGCGCAATACACGGGTCTCGACATTTCCCCCTCCATCGACAATGCAGCCGCAGCCGGGATTCGATACCGCGGCCTTCGGATCAGCAGCCGCTAGGCCACCGCGGCGGTTGCCGCATGAAACGCTTCTGTAGTAATACAGATGCAAATGTTTTGTTCACATGACGCTCATTACACCCTTAGGCAAATTGCAAAAATGTAGGACATGCGGGAAAGTAGCGAACAGGGTTACTAAAAGGCAAAGAAACGATGCACGCAATTGGAAATGTCCGATGTCGTCGGCAGCTCAGTTTTGCACTCGCGGCTGGAAAGCGTTCCGCGTTCACACATGCTTTGAAGACTAAGATAAGTTGTTACGTTGACAGTGTATAAGATAAGTTGCTGTGATGTATCTGAAGCTATTCACGCAAAGTAAGCAGAAACGCGCGCCCAGTCAGCGCCCGACTGCAGCCTTTAGCATACGCGAGGTTTGGTGGTTGGATCTCAGTTCGGGTGTCTCGATGCAAGCTGCTGTGTACAGGTTGGTGACACGCGCGGAAACACAGCCATATTGTGTCGCAGCGCGCAGAGGCACGATATACATGGCAGACGCATCAAATTTAACGTCGGAGTTAAGTTGTGGGGTGGTGTTTTGCCGCAATAACACACCAGCAAACCCCAACACCAGGTTCCCAGTCAGACGAAGATGTCCGTCTCTTCGTCACCGTCCGGCGACACGTTTCAAACAGGGAGGCCACTTCCTAATATGAATATTTAATAAAAAGGGCAAAGCGAGACAAGAAATACGGCAAAGGCAGACAAGTAGATCAGCGGCGGCCGCTCTGCGGCTCTCTCGCTTCCCTCTCTCCACATACGCGGTATGGGGCGGGGTCCTTTTCGAAAGCCCCTGACTCAACATACACCATTCACACAGTCAGGCGGGACGCCCGAAAGTACGCGTCTCCTCCGTCAACCCTTTGTCACACTCACGGCAATACCACATGGTCTCTTTGCCGATTTCCGCTAACCATGCTCACGCAACGTCTACCACGACACACCACTCAGACACTTCCGCTTGCACCGGCCACCCGCCGGGCTCTCAGGTGCGCTCAGAGTGGGACAATGGCCGTTTCTCTTGTTCCGTCCCGTGTCTCAGTGAAAGCGCCGCCGCCTCGTTTTAATTCGTTCCGCATCGTCGGTGCGTCGTGACGCGGCCGTCCCCGGTCGTTTGGGGTGCTATCTCCCCTTCCATCGATTGACCGCCTGTGGTCTAAGTTTAGATGTGGCAACGGAAAATTTCTGCGCTCCATGTGGTAGTGCTTTCAATTTCGTTGTACGTCGGTAGTGAGCATTTTTTGTTTCCCCTAAATGGTCATGGACGTCATCTCGAGTTTGACTGGAACGGCATATCAGTCCTCGTGCCCGGTCGTTGGCGACCTCGTTGAGGTTCACTGGGGGTCCGTCCACTTGCCCCATATGCGCAGGCAACCATCTGATCTCTGTTCCACAGCGCTATAGTCATATCACGCGCAAGCGAGCGAAGTTTTCTTACTGCATCCGTTCTTGACAGTGGGATGGCTTGCAGCACTCCAATTTCGTGGGCACGTTTCGCAGCATTATCTGCGTGCTCGTTGCCGATTATTCCAGAGTCTCCTGGTCTTCTGCATACCCGTTATTATGATCGCACCGCTGACACCAGTTATTAGGGTCGTGCCGCTGACACCAGTCGTTGCGATCGCCTTCCGCTGCCACCAGTCGCCCTCTTCGGGGACGACAACATGCCAGTGAGGACCGAGGCCGAGAGAAACGGTTAACACTGGAGTTTTATTCACATATCTACAGGCGAGCTTGCTTCCGCTAGACTCAACTCGACAGAGGGTTCTCTAGGGTTCTCAGGGCGCTCTTCTTCCTTGGACCCGCGCTTTTTGTCTCCCGGGCTCTTCTCCCATTGGTTCCTGGGCGAGGAAGGAGGGAGAGGATGGGACGTGTCCAAAACGTCCTTGACTCGCCCATGGCTGTAGTCACGGAAGGCCCCGGGGGATGATGCCGAAGCCGTCACGCGGCCAGCACCAACGTAATCACTCGTGCGCGTGCGGAGACATTCCCACCCGGTAAAAGTTTGTGTGGTCCGATAAGGTGTGCACTCAACCACTTCAAGGTGTGCCGCACGGCGGGGGTCTCCTCTTCGGCCTGAAGGCCAAACGTACAGGTTCGGTCTCGAACAAAGGACCACCCCCTTAGGCTCTGGAACGGGCGTTCTTCCCGACACCACCGCGGCGCCTCGGCTGAACGCAGATGTTTCTTATCTGCGCTGACGCGGAACTCAGGCCAAACGAGTCGGCGACTTCATCTTCGGGCTCGTTCCGCACGCCAAACGTAACACCGTCTGCACCGCCTCGACCCATCACTACAACTTCGAGTTCCGCGTGGGCTTACCCGCTGTGAAACTACCGTACTTTGCCGCCTGTGGCTAGGCACGTCATTCACAAGAAGTTTCAGCTGTCGCATTGGACTGGAAGACAGTGCTGCCTGTATTCACTGCGGCAGCGAGGAAACAATTGTGCACGTCCTCTGCGATTGCCCTGGGTACTGCTCCCAGCGACAGACTCTCGCCACAGAATTGTCACGCCTTGATGGTCGACCGCTGTCCGAGCAAACCATATTGGAATGCCGGACAGATAGTGTCTCGCAGCAGAAAGCCACGAAGGCTGTGCTCAAGTTTTTGCGCGCAACGGGCCTCGTGAACCGTCTGTGACACATGCCGTGCTTGTGTGTGTGCGCGATTTGACCTCTCTCTTTCTTTATTCTTTTTCCATCTCTTTCTGTCTCCCTTCACCCCTTCCCCAGTGCAGGGTAGCAAACTGGATATTTTCTCTTCCGGTTAACCTCCCTGCCTTCCGCCCATCATCTCTCTCTCTCTCTCTCTGATCTCTGTTTCAGGGATTTCTTCTTCTCCTAAAATCTTTGTTACACATTTGGCTACGAGGCCTTTCTCGAAGCTTTTCACCGCCGTTTTCGAGTCACTGTGTACTACGTGGGTCCATTCTTTACCCCTGACAGTGCCAGGGCTATCGCGGCCTGCTCTACGACCGACGATTCCTTACTGATTATCGCGTCCCGCACCTGTCCTTTGTTGTCTACGACTACTGCCGCGTATGCTTGTCTACCTCTGAACCAGGCCGCGTCAACGACCACCGCCTGTGTTCCTACGGTCTCGATTTCTTTAAGGAGGGTCTGCGCCCTCGCCTTTCTCCTGTTTACGTTACGTGACGGATGCATGTTCCTCGGGAGAGGGGTGGTTCTGATCGCATCTCTTTGCTCGCGATTCGGTTCCACCTCGACCTCCTCGAGCTCGCGCATTCTCTTTGGGTCTAGTACTATCGCATCGAGTATTTTCCTGCCCGCGCGCGTCTTGTTTAATCTAGCATGATCGGCTTTTCATGACTAATCATTCCGAAGATATACGCGATATTGTACCAGAGTCAACGCGCTTGTCTTTCTTGGGCGCTCGAAAGCCGTGGCTTTGGTTGGGCCATCACTGTCTTCAGATAATGCCTGCTTGCTAGACATCTGCCACTTCAACACGTGAGACCAGGCTGATGTCACTGTCCTAATTATTTCGTCTTGCTGGTGAGTCGTGACCAGTGCTCAGATAACGAGGCTCGCTCGGAGATAGGAGTCTTTTCCTCGCTCCAACCACATTTCTCTCTGTCTCTCTCTCTCTCTTTTTTTCTCCCCTCCATGCCCACTGAACAACTCGTCTTGTAAGTGCTGCACTTGCCCCTGACCAGAAGCAAGCTTTTCTCCGAACCTACCAGAGGCAACGTTTCCGAGTCGACCGTCGGAGGTGGCTTCCTAGGAGCACACATTTGGTGAGTGCTGCTCTGAGAAACCATTTCGAAAGCATTTTTCTTCGTCTTGAACGTGACTTGGACTGGTTGTGTACGGCCCAACAAATTGAGCAATGAGAGGACAATTACTGGGCAAAAAGAAAAACAAGAGGAAATATTTGGCAAGGGGCTGACGGACGGAACGTTTTAACCATCGTCTTCCAACCACGAGGCGACGCCTGGTCGCATTGGTGCTCGTGCCTTTCACGCGTCATGGAAATGCGATCAGACAGAGCCGTAAAAGTTTGTCGTTTTTTTTTTCTTCGTGTTTTGCTTGTAGCGCACTATTAAATTGGCCCTTTATAGACCCTTTTCATAAACTGTAAAGCTAGCTTCCCTGCAATGCAACTTGCCCTACTAATGGCGACAGCTGCCTTTATTATATGCTGTCAAAATTCAAGTTGCACATGCTGCGACCCGTTTTTTGGGGATGTTTGTATCAGAAGGCCTGCGTCGACATTTACATGCCCTATCGCAAGCAAATTGCACTTGCCACGTTGTTTGCCGGATTGCCAATGCCGCCATTAGTAGGGCAAGCTGCATTGCAGGAAAGCTAGCTTGCAGTTATGAAAAGGGTCTATTAAGCCTTAACCGGCCCAGGTGAAGCGGAAGGTGACCTTTCGGCATCCACAGCAATCAAATAAGAAATGGCATCTCGTTCACTCGATATATACCAAAGTGGCATGGCAGGGAGGCTAGAACGACCGACGGGATTTCTTCTTCTCCTAAAATCTTTGTTACACATTTGGCTACGAGGCCTTTCTCGAAGCTTTTCACCGCCGTTTTCGAGTCACTGTGTACTACGTGGGTCCATTCTTTACCCCTGACAGTGCCAGGGCTATCGCGGCCTGCTCTACGACCGACGATTCCTTACTGATTATCGCGTCCCGCACCTGTCCTTTGTTGTCTACGACTACTGCCGCGTATGCTTGTCTACCTCTGAACCAGGCCGCGTCAACGACCACCGCCTGTGTTCCTACGGTCTCGATTTCTTTAAGGAGGGTCTGCGCCCTCGCCTTTCTCCTGTTTACGTTACGTGACGGATGCATGTTCCTCGGGAGAGGGGTGGTTCTGATCGCATCTCTTTGCTCGCGATTCGGTTCCACCTCGACCTCCTCGAGCTCGCGCATTCTCTTTGGGTCTAGTACTATCGCATCGAGTATTTTCCTGCCCGCGCGCGTCTTGTTTAATCTAGCATGATCGGCTTTTCATGACTAATCATTCCGAAGATATACGCGATATTGTACCAGAGTCAACGCGCTTGTCTTTCTTGGGCGCTCGAAAGCCGTGGCTTTGGTTGGGCCATCACTGTCTTCAGATAATGCCTGCTTGCTAGACATCTGCCACTTCAACACGTGAGACCAGGCTGATGTCACTGTCCTAATTATTTCGTCTTGCTGGTGAGTCGTGACCAGTGCTCAGATAACGAGGCTCGCTCGGAGATAGGAGTCTTTTCCTCGCTCCAACCACATTTCTCTCTGTCTCTCTCTCTCTCTTTTTTTCTCCCCTCCATGCCCACTGAACAACTCGTCTTGTAAGTGCTGCACTTGCCCCTGACCAGAAGCAAGCTTTTCTCCGAACCTACCAGAGGCAACGTTTCCGAGTCGACCGTCGGAGGTGGCTTCCTAGGAGCACACATTTGGTGAGTGCTGCTCTGAGAAACCATTTCGAAAGCATTTTTCTTCGTCTTGAACGTGACTTGGACTGGTTGTGTACGGCCCAACAAATTGAGCAATGAGAGGACAATTACTGGGCAAAAAGAAAAACAAGAGGAAATATTTGGCAAGGGGCTGACGGACGGAACGTTTTAACCATCGTCTTCCAACCACGAGGCGACGCCTGGTCGCATTGGTGCTCGTGCCTTTCACGCGTCATAGAAATGCGATCAGACAGAGCCGTAAAAGTTTGTCGTTTTTTTTTCTTCGTGGTTTTGCTTGTAGCGCACTATTAAATTGGCCCTTTATAGACCCTTTTCATAAACTGTAAAGCTAGCTTCCCTGCAATGCAACTTGCCCTACTAATGGCGACAGCTGCCTTTATTTATATGCTGTCAAAATTCAAGTTGCACATGCTGCGACCCGTTTTTTGGGGATGTTTGTATCAGAAGGCCTGCGTCGACATTTTACATGCCCTATCGCAAGCAAATTGCACTTGCACACGTTGTTTGCCGGATTGCCAATGCCGCCATTAGTAGGGCAAGCTGCATTGCAGGAAAGCTAGCTTGCAGTTTATGAAAAGGGTCTATTAAGCCTTAACCGGCCCAGGTGAAGCGGAAGGTGACCTTTCGGCATCCACAGCAATCAAATAAGAAATGGCATCTCGTTCACTCGATATATACCAAAGTGGCATGGCAGGGAGGCTAGAACGACCGACGGGATATGAAATCGATAACTTGTCATGCTTGCAATTTTGCGTGGCGAACAGCGATCGCGGGTGATTCACACCCGCTTTTTGTCGGCCATGGATATGCGGATATTTGTAGCCAGTGTAGAATAAGCCGCACGTGATGAGTGCAGGAGCGAACGGACGATTTCTCCGAAACGGGGGGGGGGGGGGGGGGGGGGGGGGGGGGGAGGCTTCGAATAATTGAAAACTCTTGGGGCTGCGGGACACTGGGGCAGAAATAGGCACAATACGCAATTTCCCTTCGTTGGGTGGAAGTATCGAGCAACGGGGAATGCTAAATGCGAACCCGCGCGGGTGCTCACTCTGCATGCTTTTTCTATTAGCCGGTTGCTGACCTTTCTAACCTGGGGAGTGATCGCAAATGCCTACGTCCCCAAAATACAAATAAAACGTACCAATACTTATTAGAAAGACAAGGTAAACACAGCTAAGAGAGGCGAAGCATGGGCGCTAGGTTCTGGGCATGCACACCGCTTCCCGCCCGCAAAATGCGCAGAACATACGCGTGATAAAGATGAAGACGAAAAAAAAAAAATTACAGCATATCCACGGAGTGAATGATGATGAGTGGGCGAAGCTAGCTCGGGAGGTTCATCGTAGATCCTGCCGAGTTCCGGATTAATTTAGTTAACGCGCACGCTACGAATCCTTATGGTTCAACTACGCACAAGTGAAGTCTCCCACCGGCACTTCATTGCAAGTCAAGATCCAGTGCATATATATATATATATATATATATATATATATATATATATATATATATATATATATATATATATATATATATATGCCGGTGGGAGATTTCACTTGTGCGTAGTTGAACCATAGGATTCGTAGCGTGCGCTTTAACTAAATTAATCCGGAACTCGGCATGATCTACGATGAACCTCCGGAGCTTCGCCCACTCATCATCATTCACTCCGTGGATATGCTGTGGATTTTTTTCTGCTGTATTTCTATATCTGTTTCTTTTAAGGATCACCCACCCCTGCCTAACGTGACCAGGATACCTTTCCCCTGCGCACTAGCAGACGACAAACCTGTCCCCGCTCGCTGGTCCGAGATACGTTCCCTAGAGAAGCGATCTAGGGACTTTAGTCCGAGAGTGCCGCTGTGAAATATATCGGCCCGCTCATGCGCGGTTGCATTGTTTTGAGGTGTCAAATTTACTTGGTGCGAACTACGGGCTGGAACAATGGACGGCAGTGAAAGAAGGACATCCATATACAGGTCGAAAAATTAACAATTATTTCGTTAATTCAATCTGCTGTGAAGTATCAGCCTCAGCGCCGCACTCATGAAACTCCGTGAATTCACATAGAAAGAAACCTATAAAAATGTTGAGTCGCTTCTAAGGGTGCATCTTGAATGCTATACCTGGTGTCACCCACAATTATCTGGCATTTTCTCGAGCTCATATATGTTACAAAACAAGTTTATTCATATTACCGACCAATACTGATTAGCCTTATTTGTTCTTTCCCTCTCTTTCTTTACATTTAGGTTTCATAAAAAGCAGAGTCGGGTACAAGGACGCCACCGATTCAATAGGCAAGAACGAATCGACGCTTGTGGTCATCGGTCCATGATAACGGCGTTTTGAATAGCCAGCGCGTGTGACACGTTATCTGCCCGACATAAGCAAGCCCGAAGTTCCAGCTACCTAGCGTCGTGATTTCAGTGATTCTACAAACACCGCTGCCTTCGCTGCGTATAATTACTGGCCCAACTCCCACACCCACCGCTTGAAGACTTGACAATGACCAAAAGAGGTGCCTGTGAGTTGGACATAAGCGACAGGGAAGTTAAGAAGTTGTTCTTGAGTGGTCTGTCACTAGAGAGCAAAACGCGCTGTCCAGGTTGCTTGACAAGAGGGTACACGAAATATGACGCCGTGCTGGAATACACAAAGATTTCGGTGACGGACGCCGCCGTGCTTCGGCGAATGTTGCGGACAGGACCACCCGTGGAAGATCTCACCATTTTGAGCATCTCTCGGCGCGCGTTCAAGGTCGCCTTCGACGACCTTGACGGATGCCCTTCGCTGAAACGTGTCTACTTTCACATCGACTGCGAAGGCGAGGCGCTGGGCACAAATTTCTCCGCGGTCTTTCGAAACCTGCGCACGATGGAGCTGAAGTGTGACAACGCCGGGCGAGAATTCGCGGCTGAAATCGGTAGCTACATACGACAGAACAAGTCGCTGAGGTCAATGGTCCTCTGGAACTCGTGCGGCGGTGACGAAGGTGCCGCCACTCTCATCCATGCCCTAGCAGCCAACGACACATTGAGGAGGTTTTCCCTAGCTGAGATGAAACTATCTTCTAGCATCATAATCGGCTTAGCGGAGACGCTTGCGCAGAACTCGACGTTGGACATTGTGGACCTCGCACTCTCGTGTCGCCTTGATAAGGACACGGTTCACCGGCTGCTGGCGCAGGGACGCTACGCTAGCGCCTTCAAGAGAATTTACATAACGTGGCCTGGTCAGCTACTTCCGGAGCTCACGGCGCTGGTGCGCAGACAAGCATGCTGTCCGACTTTGGCCGTCAAAGTAGCTTCCTCGGTGAATGAGCAAGTTCTTCGGGAGTTTTTTGACGCTGTGGCCGCAGACACGACGATTCGTTGCCTTAACCTTAAACCGAGCAAGCGCCGACCGGAGACATTTGACGCAGTGGTGGAAGGCATCGCTTCCGTGGTGACGCGTACGACGACGCTCCGGGAAATCTCAGTAGATGCGGATATAAAGCCAGGTAAAGAGCACCACGTCGTGAGAATTTTTGATGCCCTGAGGTGGAACCGTTCCATCAAGACAATCTCATTGGACGCCAGATCGATGACGCAAGAAGTAGCGACATCCCTTGGACAGTTGCTTGCCGTGAACAGCACGCTGAAGGACATTGACTTGGGCGACCTATCTGATATCCTCCCCGGCCACGTAGAAACCGTCGTTCGCGCTTTGAGCACCAACTACACCCTGACAACGCTTGACGTTACTTCGGGCCGCGAATCGTTGCATGCAATGGGCGCGGTGGAAACGCTTTTGGAGAGGAACGAGCAGCTCGAAATCAGGGCTGCGAGATTTGTGGCTTCTGGGGCTGATGTCAGCGATCGGGAAGGCGTCGATGCCTTGAATAAAGTGCGCTCAAGTCCTGGTCTTGTGGAGCGTCTACAGAGGATTACCGGCAAGACTGAAGAAGTGGCGTTTGGAGAAATAATGTCAACTTTGTGTCCTCTCTCTTTGTGATCACATCTGTAAGGAAAAAAACAAAACAAACGAGGATGAGCACACATCAACCATGTTGTGATGTCTCCGCTAGGTCTAAGCTTACTTGCTCTGGGAGAACGTATGCAGGGAAGAGCGGCTGGAGGGGGGAAACGGACGCTCGAGGAATTTCTTTTTCTATCTCTGGCACTCACATGAATAATAGGTAAAGAAAAGCACCTTATCAAGCTTGAAGTCCACATTAGGTGAAGGCAGCCCCCTTTTGATCCAAAGGGGGCAGTAAACTCAGTTGACGACGTACGTCACATCGCGAATGTTTGTTTATGTATATGCTTGTAAATATGAACGCGCCAACAGCACTGGCTGTCTGATGTGTAGATGTGCATGAAATAGGGTATGGTGCTAGTGCTACTGTGTCCCCCATGAAAAAGAAAAAAATTAAAAGAAATGTGGGGCATAGTACGAGACAGATGAGGTGCGAGAATATTGGATGCATGCAATGGTGTTAATCGCGTCTCGCCGGCTCCTGGGTGCCATGGCAGACTTTGGCATTTTACGCGCACACACAAGCACACTGGCAGATTTCAATCTATTCTTCAAGGATACGTATGCGCTGTCAACCGCTGTGATCACGTCTTTTCTGTGGAATATATTAAAGTGTTCTACGTTTGGCCGCTTTCATTTGAATATTTCGTCTCTCGCACTGACACCAAAGGCTGTGCAGAAACTTTAGACACATTGCAGAATTCTCGTACAATTTGGGCACATTGTAAAATTCTCTCTTCAGTCTCCTAGATATCGACCATATTTATTAACAAAGAAACTTTTGTTGCCTCTTCACTTTCAGGAAGGACGGGCTTTTTTAGTATTTTTAAACAACGTGCAACGTGCAGTGGCACGATGCCTTACTGAAGACCTTGACGTGAGAAAAACAAGTTCTGGGAGAATTGACTGCCCGATGCGCGAGGTGTACGGAGTCATTAAATACCTGAATCGGGGCACGGCTTTCGTATCCGACCTAAAGCTAAATGAAGATATCACAGCTCTTCTGCTGCATTGAAGGTGTACTGATGGCAAGGTAAGGAACGAATAAGATAAACCGGATGGCATCATTCTTCATGAATCATCCGGAGGAGCTGACGTAGTCCCTTGGGTCGTAGTCGGCCAGTGTTGAACTACACTGTTCCCTGCATTCCTTTCGTCATTTTTCTGCACCTTGGTTTCGGCCCCCGGCAGCTCCGATGACGCTTCCGTGTTGGCAGTGAACGCGCAATCGCATATAATTACTGCACGCGCTTAAACTTTACTTTTAAATGCTAAGGATTCCTGGTCGTACTTCCTGGGATTTTCCATTAGGCGAATTGATGATAAGGCACGCCGCGTAGCGGAGGACTTCCGATTAATTTTGAGCACGTGGGTTTCTGTACCGTGAACTTAAGTACACGTCTTCTTTTTTTTTCTTCTTCTATGTCGCCCCTATCTAATTACGAAGAAGCGTACGATAACGGAGGGACTGCGTAGATATAACGCGTCATAATGAAATTCACGCGATATACACAAATACGCGAGTGGCAAATGACATGATTGCAGCAGCAGTTTAATCGAGCCATACTGTGTTTTCATATGCTCGGCATTACGCAAATGTCGTTGGGAGGTATGCGTGCCGCGATATTTACGCCATTTACTGCATAAAGCCAACGCCAGACATCGAGGCTGTGATAAGTGGTGATTTTGTGAATATGAGGCACACATTGTATTGGAGGATGTAATTTTGCCCAGATAGGGTTTCTTTTTCCTGTTCGCACACAAACGCGCCCCCTAGCCTTTCCCGGGCGGCTTGGACATGTGCACAAGCTGTGTATAAGCACGTGCTTGTGTCCTTTTGTACTCCCGTTGGGCTAGTTACGCGCAGCAGAGCCCAGGCTACAGGGCCATCGAGCGCAGAATTCTTCCGAAGCGACACGAAATGCCATTGTTTGCACATGCAACTGCGAGCCGCTACTGCCCATAGGGGCCTAACTCCCTGCTCCTCCTCCTTCCAAGGGTGCATCTGCCACTGCAGGGCCCGCCATTGGCAGATGACAAGTCGCGGAAGGATAAGCTTAACGAAAGCTCCCCCTCCGGCTTGGCCGTAGAGGCCTGCAGCTTTCACAGCTGCATGGAAGTTATGAAACAGACTATAGAACGCAGGAGTGTGGGGCCCCTGGTGCTGTACTGTGATATAAAGTCCACGTACAAGGTTATTTATTTATATACTTGAAATGCTCTCAATGCCTAATGGGGTTACAGAGAGAAGTGGTTAAGGAGATGCTAAAGAGCGAAACGATTTTTTTCCTAAAGCACTACTCTTGCCGCGAGGACGTGCTCGGTAAACGACAAAACAGGCAAAAAAGAAAATACAGGTAGCGACGCCAACTTAAAGGGGTCGTGAAACGTTTTCTGAACATTTTGTACTAAGTGCGTATTCGGGGTCCTGACCCTCCAATCAACAATATGTATTGTTCCTTTGCACCGTGTGCGTTGATTTAGAGCGATAAAAAACGCGGTTTCGGTTTCACTGCGCGCGTTCCCCTCAACTCTGCAGATGACGTCATCTTAGTAGCCGTCATACCTCCGAGATTGGCGCGCCCTCGGAGGCCATGGGAAAACAAACCGTGCTGCCGCTTTTCTTCCGAATGGTGGCACCGCACGGTTTCCAAGTATTTTCTTCCTTTCTAGCTTTCAAGTAAATCGATTCCTTTAGAGCAAACGCGAGTTCACTGTGCCTTTGAACTTAAAAGTATCTTAACTCAACGTCACCAAATAGTACCACGCCGGCCGGTAGTGTCGCATAGTCGTTTCGGGAGCGCAAGAAGGCTGAGATTTAAAACGGGCGTTGTTAAATGTGCACTGAATATTTCGCCGAAATATTTCGGAATCGGCATGTCGAATGCGTATTGAAGCAGTGAAAATTACAAACCGGCATCTCCAAATTCTTTTCACGACCCCTTTAAAATTTCCTCACCATATCTGACATCATGACGTTAGTATGACGTCATACATGTCGAAAGCTCTAGCTAGGGTCCCCACAAGTACTCACGGGTAAAAACTAACTTCAATCCCTTCCTTGGTGCCCATAGACTTGACGGAGCGAGTTTCAGGAAATTCTACGGAGTCAATGTGGAAAATGTCAAAATATACTTTGAACAACAACCTTCAACACAACAACCTTCAAAGCTATACGTAGTTACTTTGATAAAAAAAAACCAATGACCTATAAAAATATTTTTATGCTTGGGCCCTTCAGAATCTTTGTTTCATGCCCTACCTTTCAGCAAACTTTCATTTGTATAATGTTATCTTTTGCTTTTTTATGTTATCTTTTGCTTTTTTACTTGATGCGAAAATAAATGTCATTGTCATTGTCAAATCCGTCACGTCATGCTTGCGTTGGAGGCGGAGATTTCGGTGTGACATTCGGAAAAATTACTTTGACCTTCATTATCTGTTCTGATTCTCTTCCCACGACGGTGAAAATAAATAGCAATAGAATTCTCAAATTACGATTTATCAGTATGGACTGATGTACTGTTTCACTTTATTTTCCGGTTAATATATGCGCGCTATACAATGTTGCACAAGGCAGCTTGAATAGATGAATGGTCGGGGTTGCTGGCCAGGCGGGGATGTGTTTCCATCCGGATGCTGCTTTTGGCAGGAATGAGTTGAATAAAAAGGTTCGTCTGGCAACTTGGCACTTGGACTTTGTGGCTGCGGTCGATTCCCGTTGACAGGCACGTAGGTTGTGATGAGGTCATTTCTGATATCTAAATTGACAAAAAATAATTGTGCAACGGAGATAAACGGGCGAGCTTTCTTCTTGACGAAAGGTCAGGTACACCTTCCATCGAGAAAACCCGTCCGCGAGGGCTTTGAGAGAGGGACGGCAACCAGAAGTATCCTGGTTGCCCAGAGCAGTTCGGGGGGCGTGCGCAAACCGGCGGCAAACGCTGTTTTACGGAAGGCTCCCTGGTAGACCTGTGCTGCCTGTGCGCCAGTCAGAAATCAAAGGCTGCAGCGTGCGAGCGGCGCGGGATTCTACAGATCCTACCCGATATCGATTCTACCGACTCCACCCGACATCTCAGAAGCCTTGAAATTCTTGTCGCTTTAAGCTTGTGGAAGAAAGACGATTTTTAACCTTCGCGAAGTGAATGAAAAAGGCTTGCCGATATATCGGGAACGGCTTTTGATCCGTCCACATGATTATGAAACAATGAAAAAGGTTACTGTGTTATGACGGCTGATCAAAGGAGGAATCGATAAAGTGTTTTGAGCTTGAGTTATGCTGACATTAATGCTGGAATTTCCCGAGATAAAACAAGCGGCTCCATTTTCAAGTGATTCAGGCAGGTTGGTTAAGTGAATTGAGGTTGAAGAATCAAATTGAGGTTGAGCCCGAACAAAAGTGAAAAAGCTAAAGTAAGTACATGACCCGGCGTATTTCGCAGGTTGCTCCTCAAATTTTCGAAGGAGTAGGAGACTGTGCTGCAGATGCTAGAAATATCGGCAATCCAGGAAAGGTTTGGTGTTAAGGTTACGCCTAAATATTTTTAACAATCAGCTTTAAAGGCACGTTTACTGTTAATAATGTATGAAAAATCCGAAATAGAATGTTTGCGAGCGGTGGAGATTACGTAGTTACTTTTAGCGAACCAGTTGTTGATAAGTTTTAGCGAACCACTTGCCGATAAGGTCGAGGTCATCTTGACTTGTGACGTGCCGGCCCACTCGTACTAGTAATTTTGTTGAGTGAATTACACAATCATCCGAGAAAATTCTCGCATGTGAAGAGAATGTTGTTGGACAAATCAGTATTGTACATAAGGAAAAGCAGGGGCCCGAGTTTACAGTGCCTTGCGTCACTGCAGAGGGAACGAAAGAAATGGGGAAGGAAGAATTGTTGTGAACGGTGACGGATCAGTAAGAAAGTTCTGGATTCATGATAGCGTAAGCGAGTGTATATGCACAGGAAAAACAGTTTAGAAATTAGTCGACACTGAGCTACGCTATCAAAGGCTTTGGGAAAATCTTTAAAAAAAATACAGTTAGCAGGTTTTCGTCCTCTTGTACGCGACTGCTGGCGAATCTTCTGACTATTTTTCTTTTTATTCTTTAACTTTTTCTGTCCTCCTGCGTGAGTGTTTTGTCGTCAGTTTGAACGAGCTTCCTCCTCGTTTGGCGACTGAAGTGAATGGTGATTTATTGCCCTGCGCGGGCCGGGTGGTCCTTTCCCTCGGTTCCCAGAACATTTTGTGCGAATGTCGGTGCGCGTGAGTGCGTGTATGTGCGTGTTTCCACGTTTGTGGCAACGGGCGACGGCGCGGCTGTGAGCGCCGGTGGACATGTGGCCTTGGAGGAGGGAGCGAGACAAAAGCGCGGAAAGACCAACAGATTGGACACTAAGCGACGAGATGCAGTAGTGTGCGGGAGACGACGACAGTGGGTAGAGCCACGAAAGCGAGCGAGTGCGATGGACAGTGCGGAGTGCGGACAGTGCGATGTGCGAGAGCGATGTGCGAGAGCGATGTGCGAGCGGCTGTGCGACTGCGAAGTGTGTGCGCTAACGTTGTAATGACTCCCTTGTTTAACTTTGTAATTTCACCCTTTTAGTTTTCGAAGTAAATAGTTTTCATTTTCATTCCCTCAAACTGTGCGTGTACTTTTATTTACATTCATTCTCCTTGCTAACAATCTGTTAACTAAAACAGCTGTTTCGTAAGATGGGCCCGACCTAAATCAATGCTAATTCGAAAAATAATCAATCATTCTTTTCTAAGTGATCATAACTATGGGACGCGAAGCGGCATCCTGCAGCAGATGCCCATTATCGGGAACGACCTTGGGTGTTCCGGTTCTCCGGAAATTTCGTGTAGATAGCCATGGCTCAAAGATGCGATAGAATATCTTACCAGAGACTGAAATGCTATATTTAGTATGCTTGTATGGGTATCGTCAATGCCTGCTGATACGGACATTCTTAGAGTTGTTATAACACATCCGATGCCGTCGACAGTGATCACAATGGGCTGTGAAACGGGGCGTAGTCACGATCAGCTACCAACTGTACGTTTGAACGATCCTCTATGGTGTAAGCTGAAGAAAGGAAAGCATTGAATGCCTTGGACAGTCATGGTGAGGAATAGGAATGCGATTGTTATCGTGGAAGGTGATGCTGTTGCCGTATCCACCCGGACACACTGATTTCCGAAACCTTTTTTGTGTTAGTCGTCAGTATAGTTATGGCAGAGCGAGGGGGGGGGGAGGGGGAGGGGCGAGAAAAATACTTATCTCGGGCGGCGCATAATGATGAACAGTAGGTATCCAAATAGTTCCCAAATATATTTTTTTTCCTAGAAGCAGGGATGCCTGCAGGATTCGCGGCAGTGCACAATCGCCTTTTTTTATTTCTCATTCTGTTTAGTCGATTTCGTGAACCACGGATTACGTTTATCATTTGTTATTTTGATTAGTGAAACGTGATCACTGACTCATGACGCCAAACTTGTTCTTGAACACAGTCCGGTTATTGACCGGCTAAGGAGGGTATAATACGCTGTCGAGAAATGCGTCTCATTCGTCATTGATAACGCCGTTGTTTCCTTCATCGCAGTCCTCAATAATTTTGGTTCTAGCACCAGCAGAACGAGGTGCAACTTTAAAGGATTGTTTGTTTTAATTTGTGATCGCTGAAACAGCCAAATACGTTAGAGCTTCTACATGCTTTGGTGCCGTCGTTTATACGAAGTCCAGTATGTTAGCATCGGGAGTGGGCGTGATTATAACTATCTGCGACCGGATGAAATCCAAAGCTTCTCGTTCACAACGGTCACTCTCATCTATATGCAACCGCCGTGATCGGAAATTGACACCGCAACCCCGAGCTAGCAAGGTAACACTCTATACCATGGCGAGTAACATTGGGCATGCACGTCGGCGGCCGCAGGGGAGTTCGGGAGCGTGTATGGGTGCATGTCAAAACAGATCAAGTGATAGAGAGAGAGGAAGAGAGAACACTATTAGAAGCGTCGCTCAAATGCTACTCTGCGTGGGAAAGAAAATAAGGGAGAGACGGGAAAAGAGTGGCACGCGAAACTCTCCTCATCGAAATGTGTAGTAGTATGGTATCAGCATGAGTGGCTGTTTATTCGTAGACTATGCATACAAAAGGGTGCTAACAGAAGGATATAGGTATTACTGGAGACAGCGGATGTTGACCTTAGCGCACTCGTCAAGGGCAGCTGGACACAACACGCGTCCCACGGCCCCTGCCTCGGGCTCTTGTTGGTCTCTTTCGATCGACCACACTGCCCCCACAGTGCAACGGCCAATGGATTCAAATCGCTGGACACTAGACACCCACGTCGAACCACCACCGGAACGACCCACGCCTGGCCGCGCACTGGAGGTATATAGTATTCCAGTTCATTATACCGGATACTATGATTACACAGAAGGGAAGAGAGAGGAACCCCATCCTGGCGCTTAGGGGTTGGGGGGTGTCTTTTCAACTGTCACTCACTCGCCTTTGCAGCTTTTCCCTGCTTCTCTCTCCCATCCGGCCTTGTCGATTGCTACGACAACGGGAAAGCGCCCATTCAAGGGCTGTACTCTCTGCAGAGCGGCCACCGGGCATCTGCAGAGAAACCAAGGGCGTGGGCACCGCGTTTTCCCGACCGGGCCACTTCTCCTCCCCGGCCGACTCTTCCTACCTGGGTGCTGCTTTCCGAGCAACCGTATGCCATGCCTGCTTTTGTTTCACGCTGTTTCGTTATTTTTGTAACTACGTGCTGCGTCAATTCCCTGCTTCTTGATCATACTGCTCGCTTGCGTACGGTGCCGATTAGCGAACTCTGCGTGCTGTCACATTCCTTTGTCTAAACGCGCTTGTTGATGCGGAAAGCCGCCTTGACAATCTGCCGGATGAGAGGACAATTTCGTCGGAAAGGTTAAGTGGTTAAAGATAGCGTCGCCTTCAGGCGTTTGACTCCATACTCGATTCAGGCGCATGAGGAACTCAAATAAAACGAGACATTTGTCATCAAAGATTTAGAGAGCCAGTGGCGCACCGAAGGGGGGGGGGGGGGGTTCGGGGGTTGTAACCCCCCTTTGAGGCCGACCTAACCCCTTCCCACTCCGTAACTGCTCCTATGCCCTGGAAGAATGTGGCGCTAATGTCTCTGCAAAACGCCGAAAAATTAATAAAATAATATTCACCAGAGATGTTACTATTATTGGGCATTTTAAATGCGAAGCATTTCTTAGCGAACTTCGGCGAGCTTGAGCGTATCTATCTATCTATCTATCTATCTATCTATCTATCTATCTATCTATCTATCTATCTATCTATCTATCTATCTATCTATCTATCTATCTATCTATCTATCTATCTATTTTAAATGCGAAGCATTTCTTAGCGAACTTCGGCGAGTTTGAGCGTATCTATCTATCTATCTATCTATCTATCTATCTATCTATCTATCTATCTATCTATCTATCTATCTATCTATCTATCTATCTATCTATCTATCTATCTATCTAGCCGCCTACGATTTCGTGCTCTCCTGGCCGTTTCGCTAATCGGATGTTTACGAAAATTGGTATGCCACATCATGACTACATGACGAACATAAATGACAGGTCATAACATGAAAATCATGATATGCATGTCATGAGCGGCATGATTTATATGCCACGGTCTTGGTGCTCTCCTGGCCGTTTCACTAATGGGATGTATGCGAAAATTGGTATGCCACAACATGACTGCATGGCGAACATAAATGACAGGCCATAACATGAAAATCATGATATGCATGTCATGAGTGGCATGATTTACATGCCACGGTCTTAGTGCTCTCCTGACCGTTTCGCTAATGGGACGCATGCGAAAACTGGTATGGCACAACATGACTGCCTGACGAACATAAATGGCAGGTCATAACATGAAAATCATGACATGCGTGTCATGCGCGGCATGATTTACATGTCACAGTCTTGGTGCTCTCCTGGTCGTCTCGTTATTTTGATGTATACAAAAATTTGTATGCCACAATATGATTGCATGGCGAACATGACTGACAGGTCACAACATGAAAAGCATGACATGCATGTCATGGGCGACATGATTTACATGCCACGCGTTTCGATAACGGGATGTATACGAAAATTGGCATGCCACAAGATGACTGCATGACGAACATAAATGACAGGTCATAGCATGAAAAGCATAACATGCATGTCATGGGCGGCATGATTTACATGCCAGGCGTTTCGTTAATGGGATGCATACCAAAATTGCTATGGCACAACACGACAGCAGGACGAGCGTAAATGACAGGTCATAACATTGGAATCATGACACGCGTGTCATGACCGGCATGATTTACATGCCATGGTCCTGGCGCTATACTGCCGTTTCGTTAATGGGATGTATGGGCTCCGTCTACTGACCAGAGGGCGCTACGTAGCTCTCGTCGGACGGCTCAGTCGCGCCCGGTGGAAACAGGCGATAGCGACGCGCGCGTTTCTTCGCTGCTTTCCGGGCGTGCTGCGAACCACACGAACGCTAGCGGCGTCGCCCTTTGGAACAGTTTGCCGCAGGTTTGGAGCGCGCGTCTCAAAGGAAATAAAACGAAAGAAGGTGGGACGGGTGGTCGCTGCTGCTATAGAGTTGAAGACGCGCATCGCGTTCGCCCCGCCGCGGTGGGGTAGTGGTTACGGTACTCGATCGGCTGCCACCCAAACAAACGCGGGTTCCTTCCCTGCCGCGGCGGTCGCATTTTCGATGGAGGCGAAAATGCCAGAGGCCCGTGTACTGTGTGTTGTCAGTGCACGTTAAAGAACCCCAGGTGGTCTAAATTTCCGGAGCCCTCCACTACGGCCTTTCTCTCCTCTATCTCTTTCACTCCCTTTCCCCCACCCCCACGGACGCTTAGCCGTGCTCCCTACATGGGCTGCAGAAATTAGCGTCCTTTCCTAACCAAACCAGAATCAATCAATCAATCATCGCGTTTGCGTATTTCCCTGTCACAGTCTGCCCAACTTTGCTTCTCTCCACCAGGCAGTGCATTCTGGCACTGATGTCGCACATGGAAAACTCGACTGCACGGAGCCTATACGAAAATTGGTTTGGCACAACATGACTGCATGACGATCATAAATGACAGGTCATAACATGAAAATCGTGACATGCATATCATTAGCGGCATGATCTACATGCCACTCGTTTCCTTAAAGGGGTCGTGAAACGTTTTCTGAACATTTTGTACTAAGTGCGTATTCGGGATCCTGACCCTCCAATCAACAATATGCATTGTTCCGTTGGATCGTGTGCATTGATTTAGAGCGATAAAAAACGCGGTTTCGGTTTCACTGCGCGCGTTCCCCTCAACTCTGCAGATGACGTCATCTTAGTAGTCGTCATACCTCCGAGATTGGCGCGCCCTCGGAGGCCATGGGAAAACAAACCGTGCTGCCGCTTTTCTTCCGAATGGTGGCACCGCACGGTTTCCAAGTATTTTCTTCCTTTCTAGCTTTCAAGTAAATCGATTCCTTTAGAGCAAACGCGAGTTCACTGTGCCTTTGAACTTAAAAATATCTTAACTCAACGTCACCGAATAGTACCACGCCGGCCGGTAGCGTCGCATAGTCGTTTCGGGAGCGCAAGAAAGCTGAGATTTAAAACGGGCGTTGTTAAATGTGCACTGAATATTTCGCCGAAATATTTCGGAATCGGCTTGTCGAATGCGTACTGAAGCAGTGAAAATTACAAACCGGCATCTCCAAATTCTTTTCACGACCCCTTTAAAGGGATGTATACCAAAATTGCTATGGCACAACGCGACTGCATCACGAACGTAAATGAGAGGTCATAACGTTAGAATCATGACATGCGTGTATGAGCGGCATGGTTTACATGCCACAGTCATGGTGCTCTTGCGGCCGTTTCGTTAACTTCATATGTACCAAACTCGGTATATCGAGACAACATTGCAAATCCATTTTACGTTCCTTATGCGTGCTTCGCATTTCCTTGATTCCCAGTGCACGTGGGATCTGCCAATTTTTTATTCACTTTTTTTTACACACGCAACAACTGTGTAATCGCATGCCCGGCACTTCGTGAAAAATTGATCCCCCCCCCCCCCCCCCCCCCCCCCCTGGCAGAGATCCTGGGTGCGCTACTGTAGAGAGCTCGAACTTTTGTACGACTACGACACGGGCATATTGGGACTTGTGAATACACATAGCACTGATACGTTTATTAACACGAACAATGTGCTATAACGGAATAGTCATGTAATACGGGCGAATCAACAATAAAGAAACTGCTGCAATTATATATTTAAATAACTCTTCAGCTGCGCTTAAGGTACAGACTATGTACGCAAAATCTGGGACGACACTCGGAATAAAGAAGACACAACCAGCGCCTGTTGTGTCTTGTTGAAGCAAGTCAGGAAAACAACTTTTCCGAGGTGTTACGTTTTTGTGTTAAGCAATGCATTGTTTGTGTTTTCATGCGCTGTATAATGTGTATTATATAATTTGTGAAGAGATAATTCCGCGTAGGTACAACGCTGTTTTGTTGCTTTTCTTATTCTGTTCTGTCTTTGCTCTCGAAAGCAGAAGAGTGTTGCTTTCATTTTTGTTCTTTTTATAGTGTTCCACATGCGTGTTTTGCAGTTGTATCATTCGTAAATGAAAGACCACACTGCTACAGCTGCAGTCTGGGTGACGTAGCTATAGTCAGGCACCTTATACGGGCTATTTGCTACGTCCCCGAAGACAATTGTTACAATTGTCTTGAATTACTGAGCCTGAATCAATCAACATCCTACCTAACTTTCTGCAGACTCTAACTTGCAGCGCAGTTGCCAACAGTTGCGTAAAATCAGCTAACCTTACGTCGCTATGCATTTAAAGGGGCACTAAAGTGCAACTAGTGGCTACAGCACTCGGCTGCTAATCGAAAGGTTGCGCGATAGAATTGCGGCCGCGATTCGATCCCGCGACCTTCGTATCAGCAGCCGAGTGCCACAACCACTATAGTTTGTTTCAGAAGTTCCGTGCAGCACTGTGGAGGATACAGCCCTCTTCGGCCAATCCGGAGGGCGAACGCACATTAAACGTGTCTTTGCGCGGCTTGTCATCTGCCAATGGCAGGCGCTGCAGTTTCAGCTGCAGCCCTGGAAGCGGGAAAACGAAGCGGGGTGCGGGTGTCCGAACAATGGCATTTCGTATCGCTTCGGAAGAATTCTGCGCTCGATGGAGTCGTAGCCTTGGCTCTGCTGCACGGAACTCCTGAAGCAGACGATAGACCACCGTGGCGGGGCCACAGTCCCTCATGAGGTTGTCGCAAGCTTCGGTAGGACCTTCTGTAACATAGTTAAAATCTCATCCATTGCCGTGTGACTAGGAGAATGCGTCGCTATAGAGTGGGTATCCCGGACGAGCGATGAGCCCCAGCAACAAAGCTTTAAGAATCACCAGCTGATAACGAGGCTTGCTCGTTGTCGCTCGGCAACGAAAGGGGAACTATATGTCATACATTCTAATACTAAAGGTACATGCAACTGCGCTCTTTGACCACTCATTTTCAGATTCCAGGGTGCAATTACTTGGATTTCATCGACCTGCAGAAATTAGCAGCTCGCCTTTTCGTAGATAATACAACGGCTAACCGAGCCACTTGTGGCTCAAAGTTCCCTCTTGCCGTGACCATATCTGTTTACTGACTCACGCCCTCGGTTTGGTTTGTTCACAGGGATCGCCTTTATCGCTTTCTTGTGACGCGCATCGCAGGTCGCGCTTATCTTGCATTCTGCTGCGCCGAATGTTGTCTATTTTGCAAAATTTGCATTCCCGACACGCATGCTTCAGTGCCTTCCAGAACATCAGATATAAATTGCCGGCGACTTCGCCATGAGACGGCGAGCCGACCCAGAACTTGGGAGCCTTATGAGGCTAGCTCGATGGCAAAACCGACATTATGCCGAAGGTGCTCATTCGAGGACCTGCTTCATTTATCTTGCGGAACGACGTTCTCCTGAATGACCTCTCGCCACTCCAGGCCAGCTACACGCCTTTGTTGTGCCGTCAGAGTTGCGTCCGGAAGTTCTGGAAACTTCGCACGGCGACCCGACGGCCGAGCACCTGGGTTGTTCCCGCAAGCTCGTGAGGACGCAAGAAAAAAAATCACCGCATCTCCACTAACTTGAATCATGACGAGGGGCGAAGCACTGGGTATCGTACCGGTATGTCACCGTATGTCACCCGCGCGTTGCCACTGCGAATGTGAAATGAGTGACATAAAGTGTATATATATACACAAATGTATTTGTTTCATTCCTCTTTAATGCTGTTGCATTTTAATCCTCTTGCTATAATTCGTACATCGTCTTCACATACGTTTCGACTATAGCAACGGTTTTGTATGTACCATGACAGCGAGAGTCGACGGCCCCGCCACGGTGGTCTAGTGGCTATGGTACTCGGCCGCTGATCCGAGGGTCGCGGGATCGAATCCCGGCCGCGGCGGCTGCATTTCGATGGAGGCGAAATGTTGAGGCTCGTGTGCTGTGCGATGTCAGTGCACGTTAAAGAACCCCAAGTGGTCGAAATTTCCGGAGACCTCCACTACAGCGTCTCTCATAATCATAGCTGGTTTTGGGACGTTAAACACCACAAATCAAATCAGCATGGCGACGACGTTTTTTGCAGAGGGAGGGCACTGACTCACGCGCCCTTGTCTTTCGTTTGTTCACGGCTATCGCCTTTATCGCTTTCTTGTGACGCGCATTGAAGGTCGCGACTATCTGCTGCTTCGCGAACTTGTGTCGGCTGTTCAGCAAACTTTGCATGACTTACGCGCTAGTTTGAGTGTCTTCCAGAACTATACAGAAATATTATACGCGAACGCACTGTCTCGAATACATAAAGGCCGACGCATTCCACCGTTGGTCAGTTTTCCTTATAGACGACCGATCATTGTGCTCACCTCTGTTAATAGTAAAGAGCTTACGTTCCTTAATTGCTGGGCACAGTTTCGCACAACAAAGGTGTGCCCTTCAACAGCTAGGATTGCGCATCCCTCGTCGTGACCACCACTTGACTATGTTAACGTCACTCTTAGACACTTATGACTCCTCTGTCTAGTTAAGGTCCCCGGTTCTGCGAGCGAACGGTAAGGGTTTATGACGATTCGACAAAGCTGCAGATGTAAATATACATACGTACATCTCTAAACACGGTAAACTTTGCTGAAGGAGCGCGTTTTCAAAGGCAGCGTATCCTTGCCGCCCCCCCCCCCCCCGTTTTTTTTTTTTTTTTTACCTTCTGTTACGCCAGGCACCGCTGTCATTTTCACTGTGAGCCCAATGTATACTTTCAGGGCCTCTATTGACGTCATCGCAATTCAGGAGGTGGCTTTCAGTTTTGTCGACCGTTTGGTGAGACACAGGAAGCATAACGAGAGGTTCTGCTCTGGTGATTTATCAAAAGGCTCAGGCACACATTTTCATACTAACGGCTTGGCACGACCAACTGAGAACTGGCCGGCGTATCAGCACCCTTATAACCACACGGGGCGAAGAAATTTAATAAAGTAAGAGTGCACTAAAAAGCCTCGTGCAGTTCTTTGCAGAACGGCTTCTTAATTGGCCCTGCCAAGAACTTTTGGCAATATGCCGAAATTATCATCATTATCATGATCGTGTAGCTAGAAATATTGCTTGGCTTTTTATTCGCTGTAAGAATCCTCCAGCTGAAGCAAGGATGGTGATGATGACAGTGGTTCGGGTAAGTGCGAAGGATGCTAATTTCTGCAGCTCATGCCGGGAGCACGGCTAAGCGACCGTAGAGGTAAGGGAAAGAGAATGAAAGAGATAGGAAAGAGGTGGTGAAGGGCTCCGGAAATTTTGACCACGTGGGGTTATCAACGTGCACTCGCAACGCACAGTTCACGGGACTCTGGCATATGTTCGCCTCCATCGAAAGTGCAACCGCCCCTGCTAGGATCGAACCCCATTTTTTTTTTGAGGGGGGGGGGGGGGATTGCGTATTGTAATATGTGTCTGTTCCCCCTCCCCCAATTTCTTAAAATTGAAATCCCCTCCCAGGAGAAATACTCGGCTCGCCAATGGTGGGGAAGGGAACTGGGGAGAGAAAGATCGGCTGAGAGGGGCGCGAGGCTCCCTACATCGAGCTGCAGAGCATGTTGTTGCCTGCTGCTGTGGTGCGTCAGGGAGCTCATTCGCCGCGGCAGATGTACGCAAACCCATCCAGCGGCTGTGGCTACGCCGTGCGAAGCCTCGCTCGGGCGGCTACACTGACCACACTGCACACAACTTCCGGAAAGCGGCCCACAGCACCCCCCTGCTGGTTCTGGTGGGCCGCGAGCGTCCCCCGTCCGGCCGTGACTACCTACGTTGGGCTATCGTTCGAACAACCCACGCGTCGCCGCCACGTACTGAATATGTTCAAGTGGAGAGAGGAACCCCAAGCTGGCGCTCGGGATCAGGGGACTGGGGGAGGGGGGGTGTTCTCTCCTTCCCCTTGCCCCTCTCTCCCTTCCGCCCCTGGCGCTTGCTTTGATAGCGGGAAGCTGCCCCGCTGCCCTTCCTTTTGTCAGTACACTTTTGGAGAGTCGTCACCGAGGGTCTGCCGGGAGCTCAGGCCGTCGGCAGTGCACATTCCCGACTGGAGTACCATTGCCCACGCGAGCGCAGAGTGTCGGCCTTCCTACGTAGTCGCTGCCCCATCAACCGCATACCTGGTTTGTTGCACGCTTTCGCTACTTTGTAACGGACATGCTGCGCGCGTTCCCGTTTCTTTAATGCCCACTCGACTAAGGGGGTGGTTAGCGGACTCTGCGTTGTCGCGTGCCTGTTTTCTTGTCTGTAACGCACGTCTTGTTGCGAGAACCCGACTCCGCGGTATGATAGGTGGGAGGACAATTTCACCCAACGTAGAACTACAGTAAGATAACTCTTGTCTGTGCTAGGGGCAGGCACATTAAGAACTCGAATGAAACGAGACCGTGTCATCAAAGGTTTAGGAGGGCTCGCACTTTTATGGCTCCAACAACGGCCGAATGAGACTCGTGGTCATGCACACTACTGCGTCATTAACTAACATACACAGTGTATCGTAACGAGATAGCCATGTAACGCAGTTAAAGCAACAACAAAATGGCTGCAACTACGCATTTAAACAGTTGTTCAACTGCGCTAAATTTACGGGCCACACAAAGTCGGGGAGAACACTCGGAACGAGGCAGACAAAACCAGCGCATCTTCGTGTGTCCTCCAAAACTCGTACCCTGCAAATTTTACGCAGTAAAACAATTATGGAAAACCAACTAGCCCAACGCCTCACCTTACTGAAGCGTGCGTTTTTAGGTTTGCTTCATTTCTGGCTGGGTTAGCGCATGTGTATTTTTGTTTTTCGTATACATAGCTTGCACGTAACGTCACGACTGCCCCGCTGTCGGCGCGACGGGCATGCTGGAGGACCATGGGGACCACTTCTTGTTTCGTTCCCTGCAGCGCCGTTCATACATTCGTTGATTCGACCGCGTTCTGGTTCGTTTTCTCTAAATTTCTAGGCGCAATGTCGCCGCCGTCCCATGCGGAAAGATTCTCAGCCTGAGTTAATCGTATCGGCACGATGTTTATGTGAGCAAATGCGCGAACGTGCGACGATGTCCATCCCTACACGAAGCTGCCGGACGCCGACGGGCACCAACGCTGTGTACTCGAAGTGAAGCGCGGGGACATCGTCAACTACTTCGTTTTTCTCCGTACGGCTTTCATCTTTATCTTACGGCAACGACTGGCACGCACGCAGTGCCGATCGACTCCGCGACTGCCGCTGCACCAGCCTCGCTTTTCAGGAGGCGCCGTCCTTTCAGCGCGCTGTTCATGATCTGCGCTGCTTCAGTGTAGAGACGTCAGTGTCCCATCGATATTTGTGTCCTCCAAGATCTTACATGGAATGCCTACGAATGCAGTTTGTGCTGTTCTTTTCCCCGTGTCCCTAAATTTCAGTCATAAAAAAAAAAAATTCGTGACGAATGTCATACTTCCTAATGCAAAATGTGAGCGCAGCCGTGCGCGCGTGTGTTAATGATGCGATATGCTGAGCAGAAGAATTAGATATCTGAGATCTCTACCAGCAAATATAGCTTGCTGCGCCGACGAAGCACTTCCACAGAGTGCGTCACGGACTGTTAGCAGAAACTCGATCGCACTTTGAAGTACGATGGGCTTCCGTTTCGGCGGCGCGAACAGCTGGGTTCCCCTGACTCTTAGAAGGTTGCTTTTAGAATACTTCCACGGTAGCCCAGTTGGCCCAACACCACCGGCCCCGGCAAAAGTGCGTCGCGCGTGGCTTGAGGCGCGCGAGCCAGGACATCTTTCGCTACGCTCCAGTAGCGCACCCAGGATCTCTACCAGGGGGGGGGTTCAATTTTTCACGAAGGGCCAGGCATGCCATTACACAGTTGTTGCGTGTGTAAAAAAAAGTAAATAAAATGCCAAATAATAGTAGCATCAATGATGATGATTATTTTTATTATTTTTTCGGCATTTTGTAGAGACATTAGCGCCACATTCTTCTAGGACATAGGAGCAGTTACGGAGTGGGATGGGGATAGGTAGGCCTCAGGGGGGGGGGGTTACAACACCCGAAACCCCTCCGTCGGTGCGCCACTGTGCTCTACGATGCGGTAAAACGCATTTTGTGCGACTTCTGATCGAGTCAAAATTTCACAAAAGACCCAATACTATCTTACCTTCTTTGGCATTTTGGGCAAAATTTTGAGAGACCGTATTTTTATTCAGAAAGGCGCGCAATAAGTAGAGGAATGCTCTATGATGCGGCCAAACGTATTTAGAGCGACTTCTGATCGAGTCAAAATTTCAAAAGAAAAAAAAAATACCCAATACTATAGTCTTACCTTCTTTGGCATTTTGGGCAAAATGTTGAGAGACCGTATTTTTATTCAGGATGGCGCGCAATAAGTAGAGGAATGCTCTACGATGCGGGAAAACGCATTTTGTGCGACTTCTGATCGAGTCAAAATTTCACAAAAAAAACCCAATACTATAGTCTTACCTTTTTTGGCATTTTGGGCAAAATTTTGAGAGACCGTATTTTTATTCAGGAAGGCGCGCAATAAGTATAGGAATGCTCTATGATGCGGCCAAACGTATTTAGAGCGACTTCTGATCGAGTCAAAATTTCACAAAAAACCCAATACTATAGTCTTACCTTTATTGGCATTTTGGTCAAAATGTTGAGAGACCGTATTTTTATTCAGGATGGCGCGCAATAAGTAGAGGAGTGCTCTACGATGCGGGAAAACGCATTTTGTGGGACTTCTGATCGACTCAAAATTTCACAAAAAACCCAATACTATAGGCTTACCTTTTTTGGCATTTTGGGCAAAATTTTGAGAGACCCTATTTTTATTCAGGAAGGCGCGCAATAAGTAGAGGAATTCTCTACGATGCGGGAAAACGCATTTTGTGGGACTTCTGATCGAGGCAAAATTTCACAAAAAACCCAATACTACAGTCTTACCTTTACTGGTATTTTGGGCAAAATTTTGAGAGACCGTATTTTCATTCAGAAAGGCGCGCATTAAGTAGAGGAATGCTCTTTGATGCGGCCAAACGTATTTAGAGCGACTTCTGATCGAGTCAAAATTTCACAAAAAACTCAATACTATAGTCTTACCTTTATTGGCATTTTGGTCAAAATGTTGAGAGACGGTATTTTTATTCAGGATGGCGCGCAATAAGTAGAGGAATGATCTAGGATGCGGGAAAATGCATTTTGTGCGACTTCTGATCGAGTCAAAATTTCACAAAAAACCCAATACTATAGTCTTACCTTTTTTGGCATTTTGGGCAAAATTTTGAGAGACCGTATTTTTATTCAGGAAGGCGCCCAATAAGTAGAGGAATGCTCTATGATGCGGCCAAACGTATTTAGAGCGACTTCTGATCGAGTCAAAATTTCACAAAAAACTCAATACTATAGTCTTACCTTTATTGGCATTTTGGTCAAAATGTTGAGAGAC
>CM023489.1:42957355-42991700 GCA_013339685.2 Hyalomma asiaticum | reverse complement strand
ATAGGCGAAACAAAAGAGGTGACAAAGGACATCCTTGTCTCACTGAAGACAGGAGCCTAATCGGATCAGAGAGTGAACCATTCACTATTAGCCTCGTTGAGCCATTAGCATAACATAATTTGATGCCTTTCAGTAGCTGGGATCCGATATTTATATGGCTTAGTATACTAAACAGGAACGAATGATTCACTCTGTCGAATGCCTTAGCCAGATCCACCTGTACCATCGCAACTTGCCCATCACCCTCTGTTACACACTCTAGCACCGATCTCGCAACATGGATGTTTGTTTGAATGGATCGGCCTCTAATGCCACATGTTTGGTGTTCACCTACCACAGACCTTATCACGAATTGCAAACGGTTCGCCAAAAGCTTTGCAAAAATTTTATAATCCACATTTTTCGACCACTATGAAAAACTGTTTCGCAGCCATGAGCCATTAGATAAAGATGCCTCTGCCAAGAAATTTACATCTTTGCTACCGCAGCTGGATCAGGATGATTGTGATTATACAAATGCAAAGTTTGATATCAGTGAGATAACTGCATGCATAGATTCGTTAGCGAAAGGCAGGACGCCAGGTCCGGATGGCCTTTCCGCCGAATTTTATCAGTGTTTTCGGTCCATCTTGTCACCATTATTGCTACAGGTGTATACCGAGGCCTTGGAAGTTGGGTACCTACCCGCTACAATGTATGAAGGGCACACTGTCCTCATAGCCAAAATGCTGAGCTACGCCTCTGGTTGAGAAGTTATCGCTAAAAGACCTAAACAGCTATAATATCTCCCGCGGAATCGCATTAACAAACGTAATGTTACGTTGAAAAATAGTAATACACCGCTACACGACGCGAAAATGGATTGTATAACGAGGTCGAGGCATCATTTGAAAGAACACAGAGCTGGTGCTTTGTAGCTTTGAACCCATTACGGAGGCACTGGTAATTATGGCGTAGTGGGTACTTCCCTACTTGGCAAAATGATAAGTTATGGCTCAGGAGATACCTACCACTTCTACTTGCACTAGTTTCCTCAAGCGTTTAAAGTGGCCTCTAAGAAAGTAGCTCCTCCTGCTTACGCTGTCACTGTCCTGCAGTTCCGCGCAGGCCTGGCTCTAGCCCAGCATATCCCCCTTAAACGCGAGATCCCAGCGTACGAATACAGTGTTTCTCACGCCTTTACATGATGATCGACTGGGCGATATACGCGAAAGATTCACGGTTTACCGATGATTCCCTCCGGAGCTTCGCCCACTCATCATCATTCACCCCGTGGATATGCTGCGATTTTTTTTTATTCAGGAAGGCGCGGAATAAGTAGAGGAATGCTCTACGATGCGGGAAAACGCATTTTGTGCGACTTCTGATCGAGTCAAAATTTCACAAAAAACCCAATACTGTAGTCTTACCCTTTTTGGCATTTTGGGCAAAATTTTGAGAGACCGTATTTTTATTCAAGAAGGCGCGCAATAAGTAGAGGAATGCTCTATGATGCGGCCAAACGTATTTAGAGCGACTTCTGGTCGAGTCAAAATTTCACAAAAAACCCAAGACTAGTCTTACCTTTTTTGGTATTTTGGGCAAGATTTTGAGAGACCGTATTTTTATTCAGGATGGCGCGCAATAAGTAGAGGAATGCTCTACGATGCCGGAAAACGCATTTTGTGCGACTTCTGATCGAGTCAAAATTTCACAAAATACCCGAGACTATAGTCTTACCTTTTTTGGCATTTTGGGCAAGATTTTGAGAGACCGTATTTTTTTCAGGAAGGCGCGCAACAAGTAGAGGAATGCTCTACGATGCGGGAAAACGCATTTTGTGTGACCTCTGATCGAGTCAAAATTTCACAAAAAAAAACCCAATACTATACTCTTACTTTTTTTGGCATTTTGGGCAAAATGTTGAGAGACCGTATTTTTATTCAGGATGGCGCGCAATAAGTAGAGGAGTGATCTAGGTTGCGGGAAAATGCATTTTGTGCGACTTCTGATCGAGTCAAAATTTCACAAAAAACCCAATACTATTGTCTTACCTTTTTTGGCATTTTGGGCAAAATTTTGAGAGACCGTATTTTTATTCAGGAAGGCGCGCAATAAGTAGAGGAATGCTCTATGATGCGGCCAAACATATTTAGAGCGACTTCTGGTCGAGTCAAAATTTCACAAAATACCCAAGACTATAGTCTTACCTTTTTTGGTATTTTGGGCAAGATTTTGAGAGACCGTATTTTTATTCAGGATGGCGCGCAATAAGTATAGGAATGCTCTATGATGCGGGAAAACGCATTTGTGGGACTTCTGATCGAGTCAAAATTTCACAAAAAACCCAATACTATAGTCTTACCTTTTTTGGCATTTTGGGCAAAATTTTGAGAGACCGTATTTTTATTCAGGAAGGCGCGCAATAAGAAGAGGAATGCTCTATGATGCGGCCAAACGTATTTAGAGCGACTTCTGATCGAGGGAAAATTTCACAAAAAACCCAATACTATAGTCTTACCTTTTTTGGCATTTTGGGCAAAATGTTGAGAGACCGTATTTTTATTCAGGAAGGCGCGCAATAAGTAGAGGAATGTTCTACGTTGCGGTAAAGCGCATTTTGTGCGACTTCTGATCGAGTCAAAATTTCACAAAAAACCCAATACTATAGTCTTACCTTTTTTGGCATTTTGGGTAAGATTTTGAGAGACCGTATTTTTATTCAGGATGGCGCGCAATAAGTAGAGGAATGCTCTACGATGCGGGAAAACGCATTTTGTGGGACTTCCGATCGAGTCAAAATTTCACAAAAAACCCAATACTATAGTCTTACCTTTTTTGGCATTTTGGGCAAAATTTTGAGAGACCGTATTTTTATTCAGAAAGGCGCGCATTAAGTAGAGGAATGCTCTATGATGCGGCCAAACGTATTTAGAGCGACTTCTGATCGAGTCAAAATTTCACAAAAAACCCAATGCTATAGTCTTACCTTTTTTGGCATTTTGGGCAAGATTTTGAGAGACCGTATTTTTATTCAGGAAGGCGCGCAATAAGCAGAGGAATGCTCTACCAGTAGCGCACCCAGGATCTCTACCAGGGGGGGGGGGGGGGTTTCAATTTTTCACGAAGGGCCGGGCATGCCATTACACAGTTGTTGTGTGTGTAAAAAAAAAGTAAATAAAATGCCAAATAATAGTAACATCAATGATGATGATTATTTTTATTATTTTTTCGGCATTTGGCAGAGACATTAGCGCCACATTTTTTATTTATTTATTTATTGGTACTGCAACCCTTTCCGGGGTTTTAGCAATGTGGGATACGATACATGAAGAAAATGTATCATAAAAGCACTCGATTGATTTGTGGGGTTTAACGTCCCAAAACCAGTTCTGATTATGAGAGAAGCCGTAGTGGAGGTCTCCGGAAATTTCGACCACCTGGGGTTCTTTAGCGTGCACTGACATCGCACAGCACACGGGCCTCAACATTTCGCCTCCATCGAAATGCAGCCGCCGCGGCCGCGATTCGATCCCGCGACACTCGGATCAGCAGCCGAGTACCATAGCCACTAGACCACCGTGGCGGGGCTCATAATGGCACTCAAAAAAAAAAAAAAAAAAAAAATATATATATATATATATATATATATATATATATATATATATATATATATATATATATATATATATATATATATACACATACACATACTGGAAGATGATTACATACACTAAAGGCAACAAATTCAGGTTCAATTACATAGCAAAGAATATTTCAAATGTGTAATTGCAATAAAACAACAGGCAACGGAGATGTAATACACACAGTATATACGAAAAACAACTCATTATGTTTAGCCATCAAGAAAGGACGATAATGCTGAAAAAGAATGTGCTCGAACGATGGTGCTGCTAAGGTTATTCCAATCTGTGACTGTTCGTGGGAAAAAAGAATACTTGAAACAGTTGTTACGAGAACGGAAAGGAGTGATTGTAAGTTCATGCCTTTGGCGCGTTGAATACCCGGATGAGAACGAGATCCATTCACTAACGTTGACGTTATAGTGCCCCTTAATTAACTGATACAAAAATTTTAGTCGTGACGAGCGGTTTCTTTCGGCTAACGGCGTTAGGTTAGCGCGAGCTTGCAGCTCACGTACTGAACTGCGTCGGAAATCGCTATAAATGAACTGTATGGCTCCTTTTTGGACATTTTCTAGTTTCTGAATATTGCCTTTCGTATAGGGGTCCCATATTACAGCAGCATAGTCTAAGACTGGTAGGACAATGGAATTGTATGCTAATTTTCTTACAGCAGGTGTAGCCAAAGTTAGTGTTCTCCTTAAAAAGAATAATTTCCTGTAAGCATTAGCTGTAACGTAACGAATATGTTTATTCCACCTAAGATCGTTGGATATCCACAGCCCAAGATATTTGTATTCGGACACCTCAGACAAAATCACACTTTTGAAATTATATGTAAACATTAAGGGCATTTTCTTTCGAGTTATCCGCATAAAAACTGTCTTCTCGAAGTTTATGCACATCTGCCACCGTTTACACCAAGAAGCAACACGCTGAAAATCATTGTTCAATAGTGTCTGATCTGATCGGTCATTAACTTCTGTATAGAGAACACAGTCATCCGCGTACAATTTTACTTTAACAGAGATGTCTTTTACTATGTCATTTATAAATATAAGAAAAAGGAGTGGCCCCAGGACCGATCCTTGCGGGACACCCGATTGCCCTGGTAGGTAATTAGATTGGTGGCCTTTAAATGCAACAAACTGATGGCGGTTGTTCAGGTACGCTGAAATCCAATTAACAAGATGAGCATTTCTAAGCAGACAATGTAATTTGAATAATAACTTACTGTGTGATACTTTGTCGAACGCTTTCGAGAAGTCCATAAAAATTGCATCAATTTGTTTAGCATTATTTACTGATACGGCAAAGTCATGAATGGTAGCAACTAGCTGTGTACAAGTCGAGTACCCTTTCCGAAATCCATGCTGGCATTCTGTCAAGATGTTATGAGCATTCAAAAATTCTATGATATGTTTATGTATAATATGCTCTAATATTTTGCAGCTGGTAGACGTTAACGATATCGGTCGATAATTCTTTATACATTCTTTGGCACCGCTTTTATGAAGTGGTATCACTCGTGCTGTTCTCCAGTCATTCGGGAGTTGGCTTTCTTCTAGGGAACGTAAAAACACAATGTGCAAGTATTTCGAAACCCATTCGGCATACCTTTTTAGGAAAGCGTTGGGTATATCGTCAGGGCCTGAGCTTTTCTTTTCATCGAGTTTTAAAAGCATGTGGAAGATTCCCTGTTCACTTATTAACACATCAGAAATGGGGGGGGTAAAGAGTTCTCTAAAACAGGTAACACACAATCATCACAAGTACAAACGGAGTGGAAATGCTCATTAAATGAGTTAGCAATTTTTTCTTCGTCATCCAAGTGAGTACCATCAACTTCAAATACATCGCATTGGTAATGTTTCGGTGACACCTCCCGCCAAAATTTCTCTGGGGACGCTGTGATGAACTTAGGCAACGATTCTCCATAATAACGTTGTTTATCAGTAGATAGTTGGATGCGAAGCTTAGATGAAAGAGAGAGAAACTTCTGTCGTTCATTTGGTGAAACACTGCTTGTTTTTTTCATTTTATTTTTCAATCTCTTTAGCTGCCTTTTCAATCTCAGCGTCTCCCGAGTAAGCCAGGGATTCTTTTTTCTTTTCTTAACAATAGTTGGTACATATTTTTCAATGCACTCATTAACAATACACTTAAAGCGATCCCACAACTGTTGCACATCTACAACGTTTTCTGAAAAAGAATCTAAGTAAAACGAAAGCGTGTCAATAATGGAAACATCATCAGCTCTGGAGAAGTTGCGGAAACGGACGGAGCTGCAGTTGTCTTTCCACTTCATATTATCTATTGTTAATAACACAGCCTCGTGATCCGATACCGGGAAACACATCACACGCTGATTGACTACTTAAGGTCCCACTTACAAAGAAAAGATCCAGTATCGATTCGGAATCGCCCTGTTTTCTGGTATATGTGTCAACTAATTGCGATAAATTAAAAGAAAAGGCAATGTCAAGCATGGCTTCTCCTAAACTATCGTTATCATGTTTGAGCGACATCGTTGCCCAATCAACGTCTGGCAAGTTCTTCTAGGACATAGGACATAGGAGAAGTTACTGAGTGGGATGGGGTTAGGTCGGCCTCAGGGGGGGGGGGGGGTTTGCAACACCCGAAACCGCCCCCCCCCCCCCCCCGGTCGGTGCGCCACTGCTACGCTCGTTCGCGATCGGTTACGACGGGAGCCGACGGACGATGCTCAAGGCAGGAACAGGCGCATAACTGTGCTCGCAAAACATTTGTAGGCTCTTGTGCACACTTGGATGTATCAGCGTGTTCGGTGTCGCGATCGGTGCGCTTGATACGCGTCAGCCACTAACTGCGCTGCCTCGGGATTTTAGCTGCTTCGTGCGGCCGCATTGACCGTGTGCGTCTTTTGGCACGTGAAACAGGTTTGTGTTCTTTCACACTCGTCTCTTCATTGCTCTCCTGCGATTCGAGAACTCAAATACCGCGGCTAACGAGAGCGAGTACAGAAACGCGTCCGCACTTTCACTGCCGCGGCTGGTCCTCCACGATGGCGAAACGGTATCCCGCAGCGCCTGGTCGTGACGTAGGTGCAAGGCATGTATACCGTTACGCTACCTTCTCCAACGTCCCTTTGTGCTATCCTGAGTGCCCTTTTTCTGCTCCTTCATTTTGCGAGACCGTAGGACTATGGTGTGGTGATGATGTTACGTGAAAAAAAAAAAAAAAAACGCAGGTGCGACTATTTACATGTAACGTGGATGTAATACGCCTTCCCCCATAACCACGGAATCCCCGTTACGTTATAAGCACTGGCATCGTTTTTGCTACCCTTAGATGCGCGATGTAGCCCGACAGCAACAGCGCCGTCCAAGTTCTGGTAAATATGAGCTTGAAGAGCTAAATAGTGCGCCTTGAACCGAGAGGCGATAGTGGTATCAGCAGATTGCAAAGACTGGGCCCGTGACGTAAGAAGTGGAAATGCGGGGGGTGTTATACTCAGCCTCCGAAAACATTTTGACAAGACTCCCTTGAACGAATGAAATGTTCCGGAGGAAAGCTCGTGACGTACGCGTACAAGAGAAAAATAAAAATAAAAAGCCTAAGCCATCTCCACGTTTGTGAAATTGAGTAAACAGAAGAGTCTGGGACCTCCCGTGTTTCCCTTTTGTATTTATCTTTCGTTTATCTATTCTTGTGATTATCTGGCTTCAGTTTTATTTTTTAATTACAAGTACACACAAAGGTGTGATATCTTGAGCGTTTATGATTTTATTTACATCGTCTTCGGGCACCTTTCTTCGCACTGTCGGCACTCGGCCGCACTTTCGCGCTCGCAAGAAAGCACCGCACAATGTCACAGTTCCCGCTCCTTTGGGCAGCGGGACCGAGTTCATTAAGGAAGGATTTCCACCGCTTAACCTAATGATCATTGTCTCATCTACTCTACGCAGTCATTAACGAGAGTAACTGTCGCCATTTCGTAAGGTTTTTCCTTCTCTGCCGACTATCTTCCTGACCATTTCGTGCCTTCAAGGTACCTGTAAGTGGCCCCTTTAATTAGGTTGTAGTTCAACATACGGCTCTAACTATAAGCTTCCTCGTTCAACTTAATGTTCAGTATCATAATTATCTCATAAAACCATTAACTTTAACTATTACTATACCTTTTTATGAGGTTTTATTCGCCGTCTTTTTTCCGCCGACCCTTTCCTTTCGAACAGTCTTGTCTCGGGAAATCAGCCTCGACTAGCCGTGATTAATCGACTGTTGCAACATCACGTACCCTGCGCTTATTCCACCGCGTGTTTTGATTGTGGGCACCGCGACTGCTTCCCGTTTGGTTTGGCGCCATTTCTACGAGGACGCAGTCAGTATCACGGTCAGCAGTCACTCCTACCACGCAAACAACGACTCCGTGTCAGGACGGTGCAGTTGAAGTCGGCAAAGGCACGCTGTTAATTCATTATGGAGTACTTCTGACTTGTGCGAGATGCCAAGAACGTGGGTGAAAGTTGTTGTTTTGTGGGGTTTCACGTCCCAAAACCAGTTCTGATTATGAGAGACGCCGTAGTGGAGGGCTCTGGAAATTTCGACCACCTGGGGTTCTTTAACGTGCGCTGACATCGCACAGCACACGGGCCTCAACATTTCGCCTCCATCGAAATGTAGCCGCCGCAGCCGGGATTCGATCCCGCGGCCCTCGGATCAGCAGTCGAGTACCATTGCCACTAGACCACTGTGGCGGGGCCGTGGGTGAAAGAAATGCGAGTGATTGTGAAACCACAATGGAAACTACCGAATAGGAATGCCACCGTGCGCATGCGGCCCGCACGCTGCAGACTGTCAATGAACACGTGACACTGGTGGACGGACTGCACTACACCATTGTTTCTTCTTTCTTTCTTTCTTTCTTTCTTTCTTTCTTTCTTTCTTTCTTTCTTTCTTTCTTTCTTTCTTTCTTTCTTTCTTTCTTTCTTTCTTTCTTTTATGTGTATTTGCCCGGCGGCGAAAGGATGCCAGAAACCGATCGATAGCAGCAGCGGTGCTGTGCTATGCAGCGACTCGCTGAAAGTGCTGGAGGCTTGTCAGGGACACATGCATGCAAAAGCATTGCTGACACACACACACACACACACACACACACACACACACACACACACACACACACACACACACACACACACACACACACACACACACACACACACACACACACAAAGAAATCTGTTTTAAGTATATTTTAAAAACCAACTGCCTCCTGTCTGACACATGTGGCTCGTCGTCCCTGTTGCAACCATGACGACAACTGTGTCAAAAAGAGCGGTGGCAAGGTAGTAATTTGTACATGCCACCTTGAGTAGACACTTCCGGTATCTTTCTATAAGAGGTGCGCGCTGATTGGATGTAACCAAATACGTCAGTGGGAGAGCGAAATGCGAAAGGGAACGTTCTTCATGTCTGCTCGTGTTTTGAACTTCGTGGACTAATAACTTCAGTTCTCGTGCACCGATTCAGATAATTCTTTTTACGTTCATCTCAGTGTTCAATCACGGCCACTCGATTAGCAACGCACGAGGTGCGGCCTGCTGCGTCGCGCGGATAACAAAAGCGGAGCTGTGAAGCGAAAGTTGGCAGTTTTCGCCACTTTTTCGGAGGGGGCGCCACTGCTACGGGACAACTCTCCCGCCTCTCGCCGCGCGGGCCGTTCCGCGAACCAGTACGGGACGGGTTTTCTGTGTGTGTACCTCGCTCGCACGCCCTCTTACTGCAACGTGTCGAGGTGCTTCACGTATTGTGCCATTGCCTCCTATAATTTTGATTGTGCACGGCATTATGGCGCGCAACTGTTGCGCGCCGCTGTGTGGCACAAACGCAAGGAAGGACCCTCAGATCTGGTACCACGAATTTCCGTGCGACGTAGATCGCCGTAAAGTATGACTAAAAAACATTTCTCGACAGGGAATAACTGGAAAAGCAAGCGTGTGCGGGCCAATCGACAGGTCGCTGGTGTACTCACGTCGCTTTGCTGACGGTGGCCGTAAGAAGTCCACGAACTTCAAGCTATTGCTTCCAACGGCTGTTCCGATGGCAGTTCGTGCGCTTGGCATCAACACTTCTACCAAATTGTGTGATATGTTGCGAACTGTCGTGTGACAGGGGTGAACAAAGCCATACCGAGGAGACCTGTAAGGTGTTTCTGAGCAAACTGTTGCGGCAAACAGGGCCGGAGACCTGAACGCAACTGTTCAGCGGTTCAAACTCGCTTACAAGCCTCTGTTACGGAAGATGCTGCGACTTTGATGCAACGAGTAGCCTTCCGTGGATGTACATGACGTGACCTCTAAATAAAGAAATGAGCCTGACACCGCGCCTTCCTGGACTTTTTTTTTTTTTTCAATCAGCCAATCCGAGCTAGTTCCGTCCTTACATAGAAATGCAAATGCGCGTCTACAAAGCGGTTGAATGTTCATTTAGTTGTCGATGTCTGGCTGATATTTATAAAACGCTGGAACTAAAACACTATATAAGAACATGATTTGGCCAATCCAGTAAGTCGTATCCACGCATTCGTAAGAACGTCTAATAAAACAAAGATCTTGCATTTGAGCTACTATACAGAAGAACGCCGCGCCATTGCTCTATTGTGTTTATTTCACAAGTAGATTTATAGTAACAAATTTCACAGTATGCCGCTTCATACTCCTTTGCGCACATCTCGACGCATTCTCAACGCGCGTAGTTTCATGCGAATTCATGGTCGCCCACAAGCATTTAACTAATCACCACTACCTAGAGCCACTGCACATTGGAACGGTCTTCCTAATCACGCTGTATCCATTGCTAACCGTTGAACATTGCATGATAACCTAATTTTGTTGCGCTTTGTCATTGTATAACGTTCTACTGCTTGTAATATTTGTCTTGTTTCTTTCTTTTATATTTCCCTTTATTTTTGTTATTTGTTGAATTTTTGTATTTTTCTATTTTGTATATATGGATGCTACCTTACTCAATGCCCTTCAATGGGCCTGTAAGGAATTTTGAATAATATTAACAGGTTTTTCTTTCATGAGCAAACAAGCGCATCAAGCGAAGCAAGTATTCAAGCAAGCGATAAGGAACTTGCCAGTTATATTGAACGGTGGTCAAGCGTCGAAACCTGCGGCAAAAGTGCGCGGTTCGTGCTCGTGCAAGTCCATTAGCGGCCCAATGCCCGTACCGACCTCCTGGGTATAGTATAGTATTCATGTTCTTGCAGGCAGCGTAGAGATCTTATTTTGGCAAAGCAATACACAGTCCTGCGTGAGTAAAATGCAAACTCTCAGCGCGCCGCTGCGCGAAACATGGAGAACCAGCGGCTCCTCCCGCGCGCGCTTGTCCCGTATAGTAGTGGCGCCGCTGCGGCGGCGCGTAGAACTAGGCTCGTCACGCCGGTTTCGGGCGACGTCGCAGGCCGCACCACGTGCGTTTTTATCCAGCGGCCGTGGTTCAATACTACACACACTCCAATGCTCAAGAAAGGCAGTGCAAAAAATTGTCGCAGGGCACCTTTAAGATGACCAGGTCATTTTGGCATGCAATCTCTCCGCAAACTCCATCGGTCAGCACGGCCCAATCTGCAGAGTCAGCATAAATGAAGAGAAGCTGCAGCGTCCTCTACATGTATATAGCGTGGTGTGGCAGCATAACTGGGATGGCAAATTCTTTATACGATTGGAAAAAAAGAGAAACGGTGCCATCTCCAATTACATTATCTTTCTTCAGTTGTTTCCTCACTAATACATAAGAAAACATGAGAAAATGTAAGATCGTTCTCGTGTCTACATCTGTGCACAAGGCCCCGCCACGGTTGTCTAGAGGTTATGGCACTCGGCTGCTGATCTGGAGGTCGCGGGATCGAATCCCGGCCGCGGCGGCTGCATTTCGATGGAGGCGCAATGTTGAGGCCTGTGTGCTGTGCGATGTCAGTGCACGTTAAAGAACCCCAGGTGGTCGAAATTTCCGGAGCCATCCACTACGGCGTCTCTCATAATCAGAACTGGTTTTGGGACGTTAACCCCCACAAATCAATCAATCAATCATCTGTGCACATGTACTGAATACAAGATAACAGGAACGACAACCAGTTTTATGGAATTTGAAGTTTTACACGTTATTGTTGATGCAAAACCACGGCACACTGTCCCTCAGCTTATCGGCTTCACTAACCAAATGGCGCTCAAATTTTTACACAGCCCACAGTGGTTCGCTTGCATATACCTCTCGCACTGCGGCACCGAACGCACCCCACCATGCACGAGTTAAATGTGCTTCTGATGCGATCATAAATTCCCCTGGTGACTGAATTACTCTCCGCACAAAGGTGACGAATTTCACACGCCAAGAAGTGAACGTCGCACACGGGGAATGTGCACGAAAATGTGCCTTAACGATTTGGCCGGAACGTCACGTTTGATAAGCCAGCTACGTAGAGAGTGGCAGCGAGAGATAGAGAGAGAAGGAAGGGAAGCCAGGAATGTTAACCATTCAGGAGACCGGTTGGCTACCCGGCATTGGGGAAAGGGAAGACTTGGAGAGGGAATGTAAATTCTACATGGGCAGTCCTACAGCGATTGATTGATTTGTGGGGTTTAACGTCCCAAAACGAGCTATGATAATGAGAGACGCCGTAATGGAGGGCTCCGGAAATTTCGACCACCTGGGGTTCCTTAAGCGTGCAGTTAATGTGCACTTACAGTATGTTAACATTGGCTAGCCATTCTGTTCCTGACAGTAATATATTTTTGCCTTTGTACTTTATTAGTGCCTTTTCTTAACATAATTATTCACTAAAGAGATATCAATAATGAAGGCGCACTTCTGTTCAGGTATTCCATATTCGATTGGATATTCGAAGCCGGATATGCCTATTCCGTTACTATTGAAAAAAAAATCATTTACGCTCGCCTAGTTAACTACAGTTCTATGGCCGTATGACCTTGACGTTCTACTTGTTCTTTGCGCGAACACAGCATCATCGTTAATTGCGTTCTTGATTTATTACATTACTTTCTCTTTTCTTTCTATTTTAGGCGTCATCGAGAATTCAGCGCGTGGAAGGGACTCTCCCACAAGACACGTATTCGCTCCGGTAAAATTTGTTACGAAGACTTCGTCGATTTCCGAAGCAGGCCCCACCGAAGTTCCCATTCACCGGTCCCGGATAGCTCCACCTCACGAACCTGACAATTTCGGGCTGCACAGAACAAATTCTGAAACTGACACCGCACGATCAACAAACCTCTTGTATCTCGCTGTCCAGTTAGGACACAGAAGGCAGGAATTCTCATTCTCGAAGTATCGACAAAAATAGCAACAGAAATCTCTTCTGCGTGAAGTGAATATGGCGGACGCTTTCAATATGGACGTCGACACCGAGGATATTCGTGTTGACGAGTTTAAGCGAAAAAGGTTCGACTTTTATCGACGCCAGAATGCCGGGATTTTCGAGAGAACCGAATACGCCGATGCCGAACTCATCCACACCGAAGAGATTTCGGCAAAAGACGCCCCCACGAGGAGGATTACAGTACGGCGATTGTCGGAAGGCGTGTTTAGTGTTTTCATCGAGGCACGGTCATCTTCGCCCGTAGTGGAAGGAGCAGCTTTTCAGATTGAGTGCGAAGACAAAGACTTGGACAGAAACATCGCCGAGATATTGAAAAGCCTGCGGTCGTTCGACTTGCACTGCGCGAGACGCTTCGGCGCATTCTCGACTGAGATTGCAAACTACATCCGAGAGAACAAGTCGCTGTATGCCTTACACCTTTACGACCCCTTCAATGACGAAAAAGAAGCGGAAGCACTGAACGATGCCCTCGTGGGAAATGATACCCTCAAGAAGGTTTACATAGATTGCTATTATCCATCTTCGCGCACCGTGATGTCCCTCGCACAGACGTTCGCGTTCAACTCGACGCTGGAGTTTGTGAACTTGACTCACACGTGTGCAGGACGCAACGTATTGCTGCTGTTCGAGCAGCATCCATGCGCCAGTGTCTTCAGAAGGCTTCGGATCGATTGGCCTATGGACATGCTGTCTGAGCTTGCCATGCTCGCATGCACGCAAACGCACTTTCCCACGTTGTCCTTGGCGATGACCAGGGCTTTCGGCGAGATAGCGCTTCGGGAGTTTTTTGAAGCCGTGGCCGAAAACAAGACACTTCGAGAGCTGTCTGTTTGGGTGGACCATGATCCGAACGAATTCTCCTCAGACCCGGACAGACGCCCGCACGCATTAGAGGCTCGCAGACCCGCCTGGCTGATGGCCGGAGACGTGGAAGCGGCAGAACGGCAGCTTGTCCATGCCTTCTGTGCCTTGAAGAAGAACCGTACCATTACGAAGTTAGCCATGTCCGGCTTGTTCGTAATGACGCCCGCAATGGCGACTTCCTTGTCAGAGTTGCTTGCTGCGAACAACAGTCTGAAGGACGTTGACGTCATCGGTATGGAAGTCCAGCCCAGAGAGGCAGAAACGCTCTTGCGGGGATTGAGGGCCAACTTCACGGTGACTGGCTTCACAGTTTGCCGGAATCCCGATGGCTCGGATATCATCCGCGAGATGCGTGCAATATTGCAGAGGAACGTTGCGCTAGAGATCAAGGCCGCGGAAGTTGTGATTGCTGGCGTCACTGACGGGGAAGGCGTAGATGCTCTGAAGAGGCTGCACTCGACCACTGGCCTCGTGGAGAAAGTGCAACAGCTTACTGGGATGAACACAGAGGAGGCGTTCGAACAGATACAGGCAACTTTAGCTCACCTATCTTTGTGATTAAGCTTCTCGGAAAGGTTATACAGACAATTTGCAAAGCGGCGACAATACATCTGCGTTGCCGTTCGCCTTGGGACTCCGTCTATGGTGCTGTAAGAGACGGTTATTTAGACAAACTTGTGATTTCATTCCATCTCGAGATGTCGCCTGGAGTCATCGCATCTGAGGGCAACCGAGACATTGCTTAGGTTTTCGCAAGGAACTTGGACAGGCTCCTATTGCAGTGTCGCGTACTGAGCAACAGTGACCGACTCATGACTCTGACAATTTGCGTGGTGTGCTGTGTGCTGGCCTGATCTCCTTCTGAAGATGTCAGTATCCCCCATCCCGTTCACCATGTGAAGGGTAGCATGCTGGTTGTCCTCAGTTGGCTGACCTGCCTCCATCTGACTCTCTCTTATCTCTTCTGTCTGATTGCTTCATGCTTATAACTTATCATGCAGTCATTAAACTTAATATATACTCAGGTACGTAAGGCAGGCAGGGTACCTTTTTAAGCAGGTCATGAAAAGTCATATGCCCTTCTGCCTCTCCCACTACTCAGTCACCCTCGTCTGTGGCTGCCATTTTTCCTCCGCCCATGGCGCTGAGACGTGAACACGTAAGGGCTGCAGTAACTGTAGCGCCACTTCCCCTCTTGAATCAACACCTCTCAGCATGGAATCCGGGCGACAACTAGCAAGGTCGTGCCTTGGCAGCAGACAATGGTTGCGGTGGGTACCCAGGCACAACGTGAAGCTGCTCAAACGTCGCAAAACGAGACGTGGACAGCCGTCGTGTGCGAGTACGTAAATGCTACCGCGATTCAAGCGGCTGAAACTTCGCGGCTTGCGAGCGCATCATGTCGGCCCTGGCTGCATTGTCCAAGTGTTTCACAAGGCTGGGCGAAGAAAGGAAGCGAGATTATCGAGCGATAACAGTCGAGGATTCAAAATTAGGCACAACGGTTAAGATTAGTCCGAGGCCGTCCGCTGTAGAGAGCGCGTGCGCTGATGGCATCGAGCAGCGGAGCAACTGTCGCATGCGTATGTATAGCCTAAACAAAGTAGCCATTGCGTGACAAGAAAATAAAATAAAAGTGAAAAACCTAGGCAGTCAGGCATATGCTTTGTAGCTCTCCTGTATGCAAGGCAAACTAGGCCTGGATTTTCTCTTTTATAAGGCTGGTTGAAGATGCAGGTAGCACCTCCATCTGAGTACAGAAACGTTTCTTACATGCCTCTACCTCTTTGTGTGCGCATTCATTCTCGCGTCCCAGTCCCAGCTTTCCTGTCTGTTGAACCTTCTTTTGCTGGTGTTTCGTTTGTTTAGTCCTTTAATGCTCCATTGATTACGTCCACTCAAACTGCCGAGCGTCAAAAGGAGCACGTACCATGACGCTCTGCTACCATATGGTTCTATTAAGCAACTTTCTTTTGCTAGTAGACTCCTCCAAGTTTCAGCGTAGCCGCTTCGCTAGTAAAGTCTGGCGGTTGAAGGCTACAGGCACTCTTCTGTACCGGAAACTAATTGCAGAGCAGCGCGGTCGCATATCTCAGTGTGCACGTGTTTTAGGCGGAGCTTGGAACGACGGATGAGTTACTGAAGTTTAAGGTCCCCTTCCAGATAATCTATTTCCTTGTGCAATGGTGCGGAAGGCTGTCCTACATGTTTACGTGGCGTACCAGGCCCAAGCTGGTGCTGGGCACAAGGTTGGGCATGGGTGCATGGTCAGAGCATCCATTGGCCAGAGCACGTCGCACGTGGGCAGTTCCAAACAGTCATGGCACCGGGGAAGTGTTCAGCGAAGGTGATGGATGGAGTACGAGTGCGCAATTTTCGTACGGGACCAAAATGGCTGCAGGAAACAGGGTTGCAGCCCGCACAGTGCCAAGTGTCATACAGACTCGGTGTTGTGACTGCGCGTGGTGTTGGTGAGTGGGTGCGACATCGTCACCATATTGTGTGAGACAGCAGGTGTTTACCGACGTAGACGCTCGGACAGGAACAACGAAAGAGAAGATGCAGCTGGTATCGCACCCAAATCATGTGTGCCAGTGAGTGTCGATAAAACAGTGCAAATACCGGCGCAATCTAACAGCGCGAGCAGCGATGGCAGTTGTCGATACCCAAAGAGACAATGACGATAGCCTGAACGTTACGGGTTCTGATTGTGAGCATGTTCTAGCAGTGTGTGAATAAGTGCAGAGGATGGGGGAGGGGTTGAGATGGCATATCAGTGACATACTGTGATAATGCCCAATAGTGTTTCCTGCACCGAGCATAGACCAGCCACGTCACAGAAACGTTCATTAGCTGAGCACTGCAAATGCCTACCTTAACACCCCCCCCTCACCCCCGCCCTTCCCCGAAAAAATATTCGTGTAAAACTCAAAACCAGAAGCTCCACTTTGTTTTTGTTATGCAGTGCCTAGTAACCCTCCTTCATCTGCATATATTTTGGTTCTGCTCTGCTCGTTGAAAAAAAAAAAGAATGTTCAAGTGCGAGGACACAAAAAAATATACCACGTACAATGGTAGAACTTTATATATGTCCCATTTGTAAACGTTTATTCGCTGTATCTAAATATGTTCATAATAAAAATTATGATTTCTACTCCACTACCATGAATGAGTGAGTTTGTGAGAACAGAAAACCAAAATTATCGGTATATTAATTGAGCAGATAAAAATCTTTCTATGCATGTTCCAGTTTTGGCATATTGGCAAGTGAAAGCGTAACAGTGCAGCTTACTTATTCATTCAATATTTATTCAAATCACCTCACAGGCTCCTACATCGGAGTATTGTGTGAGGGAAGGATTACGTTAGGAGGGGTAACAATAACAGGAGCATGAGAACTTCGTTATGTAATGCTTGTAGGCTGTTAGTACGGAGCACTGAAAAAAACGACAAAGCAAAAAAGAAAGAACAAAAAGGAGCACCCTTATACATTTGTGAAATAACACATCATTTAGAAAATATGGCTGTTACCTCGGCCCTAAAATTGGTTAACAGCTGGTCAACATCGAGGCTATGACGCCCGTTCTATCTCGTCGCGCAGGAGGGCAAAAGCAGATCCGCTCTTGCCCTCGAGCCACTTTGCCCCGAGCCCACTGTTACGTAGTATTGATTACGCGAAGGCCAATATGCGATAAAGTGTGAAAAAGGATTTAGCTCTTAAAGGGACACTAAAGAGATATAACGAATCAGGTGAGACCGATAGATTATCATTTGACTACTATATTGTTGATTTCGTCGCCATAGTTTCAGCATTGTAAGAGAAAACGAAAGATAAAATTTCATTTTTCGATTTCGCGCCGAAACCTAGGCACCCGAACATAGGCATGATGTCACGGATTTCAATGTATTTTCTTCGTATTTCGGCCCCATTGGCTCAACGAAATGTCATGAAACTTGCTACGTTAGGCCTTTGGCCAGGCTATAGAGAGCAAAACGTGGTTAATTTTCGGTGGTAAAGAAATCTGTGCGCCATAAAAGACACTTTCAAAATCAATGACGTCACAGCGAGTTGATACGGAAACGTGAAGGCAGCTTCGCCACCTTTGCTTTCTCTGTCTTCTCGCTTACTATAAGCGTTCTGTTGCTGCAAGAGTGGTGCGGTTGGTATTCTGAAAGGGTAATTCGGTAGCACACGAAAAATCGCTTTGCCCTTTAGTGTCCCTTTAAAGCGCCGGCTTGTCCAACATGAGAGGGTGTAGCCTACGCACTTCACTTCTCATGCGTCTGTCCGTCCCCGAGTGCTTGCATTCATTCACTTTGATGAACAGTTCAAAACTCTGTGATGTACGCCACCCTGTAAGAGAAGAGGAGATATAGCCGGCACCGCAAATGGGCACCAACCTCTCCTTCAATTACATTTATTAAAAAATAAATAAAATGTTCTCTGACACTGACTCTTGCACACTTGTAAAATGAGGATTCTCAGTGGCGCACCATACCCTAAGTGATGGGGGCCACAAACACGCGGGTTAATATTGATTCGTTAGAACTTTATCACTGCCATTACGGGCTTTCTAAGGGCTGTTGAAAGACAAAGCCTGTCACAGCAGCGATGTTGCTGTGCGTGAGATAATTTATTTTAAGAAAGAACACCGCAAACCACGGAACAGTGAAAGAGAGCAGTGCCGGCGGCGACGTGTGTTCTTTCACTGTCCCACGGTTTGCACTGTCGGTTTTCACAGACAGTGAAAACCGACAATGCAACCGTTACGGCAGTGCAACCGTGGGACAGTGAGAACCGACATTGTCCCACGGTTGCACTGCCGTAATGTTCGTACACCAAACCCACCTTCTGCCCGTCGGGCGTTGCGTGAAGATGCGAAGGCGACGAAATTGTCCAGCTCCTGAACGCAGGTGACTTGTCCAGCGCACCGCGGCCCGGTGTGCAGATCTCAGCTCCCAGATCTTCACTACAGAGTACTACGTCACTATAACCATGACATGCATAATCATGCTATAAGCCTGGCAGCTCGCTGTATTGCATGCCCTGCTACGCATTCCCTCTTGAATTGCTGAAACGCTCAACCTGGCTCAACTGCCGATATGCCACCTGCGCAGGCCCAGGAGTAACTTGGTGCGTGTATTACGTACTACGTCAGCACATGCTCATTCTTACTGCGCATGTGGTGACGTAGTAAACGGCTGCTGCAAATCTACATTAGTCTCTGTTCCTTCCTGCCGGTGTATTTTGACTTGGACATACAGGACGTTGCTGCGGAACACGGACCGGCCTGTCTGTCTGAAGCACGCAGTTGGTGCGATGCCGTGAGTATTATTTTCGAATGAATATTTTGTCGTTCTGGAATGCCTTTGTAATGGGCGTGTACTTAGGATATTACCGGTAAGTCCTGGACTAGTAATACACGATTGCTGCCGCTGCTACAGCGGAACTACAAGAAAGTTCGAAGTCTTGCAGTCCCTGTGTTATAACGCTGGCAATCATGTCTTTTGATGCTCGTTTTCAACTGGCCCAACTTACAGCCTTAGCTGTTTCTCGAATAAACTGGCGTCAAGTTTCGAGGGCATTGTCGTGGTACGAAGCAGAACGTGTTTCTTTGCACGCAAAACACGTGCCTAGCCGGTGACGCCCGTGCAATCCTCGCGGAATCGTCCAGCTGGTAGGCGGAGTGGAGGTTGCAAGGTTCAGCTTGCTGGCACCAGGCGATACCGGGTCCGGCGTGCACGTGGACAGAGACATTAGAAGATTTCAGTTTCCCCGTAAACTAAAAAAATAATAATACAAAGGGGGCACGGGCAAGACACGGGACCGATGACTAATGTCACTAAACACACGACCGAGGCCACATGTTTCGACGAGAAAGAAATTGCAAACAGCAGGTATTTACATCGCCAACGTACCGAAAAATTACGTTTTAGATATGAACAGGATGCCGCCGTGCTTTGCGGGGAGGAGGAGGAGCAAACAACTTTATTCACACCAAGGTCAAGTGATGGAGGGATAATTATGGTTACGGTAGAAGGCAAATGGTAGGCCCTCAGGCCGCTCTGGTTGGCCGGAAGCCGTTGTGCTTCGGCGACCCCCTTGGCCCATCGCTCCTGTTGCTCAGCCCCTTCAACTTATCAGTTTGCTGTTTTCTTGCTTAGCTGGGTCTCGTCTTGCCTGCTGAATAACAGACTTATCTGAGTATTTTTTTTTTATGTTGCAGCTTAAAACTTGTTGCTCGCTATACTACTGCAGGGTGTTCAACTTTTTAGTGCTTGTAGGATCATCATGCGATGCAGAAGCGCTGCCCTGGTTACCCTTGTGGGTTAATTGGTTAATTCTTGTTGGTTAATGTTGCATCAAATGTAATGATTAATTCCTGGGGTTTTACGTCCCAAATCCACAATTGATTATGAGAGACTCCGTAGTGGGAGGGCTCCGGAAATTTCGACCACCTGCATCGAAATGCAGCCGCCGCGGCCGGGATTCTATCCCGCGACACTCGGATCTGCAACCGAGTACCATAGCCACTAGACCACCGTGGCGGGGCCCAAATGTAATGCTTGTTCATGTTACATTATTGTATTTTTGTGACCCTTTCCTACAACAACGTCAAATGTGAGATCGCGCGACCGTGTTCTTTTTTTTGCTGCGCAAATTTGTTATTACTGAAGTATTACGTACCGACAAGGCCAACATGTCTTTTTAACTTTAGCTGGGACTTCAGCGTAGCTTCAGCATCACCTTAATATCAACACTATATCAAGTAGCGATGTCGACCTTTTATATGCTGCCCCGTGCGTCGTAAGTTCACAAAAGCCAGATACTATATAACATATCGGCGACTTCCTATGAATTAAGCGGCTCCGGTCATACATACCAGCAATAATTGTTTGTGGATGTGAGAAGTTACACAGAACACTGTCCACTTAGCTGTCTTTCACAGCGATGCTGTTAGCTCGCCGTCACCCGTGCCTTCTATAAAACATTATCATCATAATGCCCCGCCAAATTCAAAACTTGTTACAGCATGGTTGTCACTTAAACGGACACCTAAGGTAACGTCGCCACTAGTCATGTGTCCTGGCCAAATTCAAAGCTTGGTTGCAGCACAGTAATCACACGGCCTTTTAGGATGACGTCACGAATAATCACGTGTCCTTGCCTAATTTGAACTTGGCTACAGCACAGTCATCTGCACGAACACGTAAGATGACGTAATAGTTATGGCGCTAAAACAACGGGACACAGAGAAGACGAAACACACACTGGCGCCAACCGGCATACTGACACAGCGATGAGATTGACACACGAAGAAATCTGATCCTGCGAAGACTGTCGACTTCGTCTTTGTCCCGTTGTTTTAGCGCCATAACTATTACTTCAAGCTATGAACCAACTAGCTCAACAAAATCTCCTTTTGAAGATGACGTCACGACCAGCCAAGTGCCCCGCCAAATTCAAGCTAGCCAAGCCAGGATAAGCTGACGCGACCACCAGCTGTGCTGTGACTGTCTTGCGCGATTGTATGGAAGCAGCGCTAATTTTTTGGTATATTTTCTTTATGCTAAAATAGGTACCAAAAATTTATCTACTAATGTTGAAAAACTTTCTTCTTTTCACTTTAAGGCTTCATCAAACCTGAAACGTATGGAAGTGCTTGCACAAGACGTGTATTTCCAAGTGCAAAGCCGGAAACGGATACTCCTGCCATCTTGAAACCGCATGGGCACATCGGTGTTGCCAGCCACTGTTTCCGGATAGAGGCACCTGATAGAGTTGACGCCTACAAAAGTTTTTATCACGTGACTATTTGTGGGCTGAAAATATTGGCTTCACCACCGCTTTGACTAGGCAGCACCAACGAACTTCTTTATCGTCTGCCTAATTAGCCCGGCCATTCGCCGAAAGCGAAATTGCGAAGAAAGGCTCCCGGAACGTGAACGGAGCCATCAGGCACATGGACAACCTGGATACTGATACGGAGAAGCGTTATCGGCAAGGGCTAGGAATGCACGGGGACGACAACAAACCAAAAAGCCCCCTCGGCTTGAACTCCTCTAGAAAACAGACTGGGGACAAACTCGTTTACACCCAAAAGATAACAGAGCGAGATGCTATTGCTATCCGGCGAATGCTGAGGAAGGGACCAGCCGTGAGGAAGCTTGTGATACGGCGAATCTCGCTGAGGTATTTCAAGCTCGCTTTCGACGACTTAGATGAGTGCCCTTCGCTGAAAGATGTCCTCCTCGAAATTGAGTGCAGGAACATGGACTTCGGCACCACTCTTACCGGCGTATTTAGGAACCTGCATTCCTTGGATGTGCGCTGCGACAACGCCGGCAGCGGATTTGCAGGGACGATTGCGAGCTACATACGACAGAACAAGTCGCTGCGGCGACTGTGCATCGGCAACTCTTGCGGTGGCGACAAAGGTGCCGCAACTCTGGTAGAAGCACTGAAGGGAAACGACACCCTCAAGAAGTTCACCTTGTTAACCATGCAGCTATCCTCTGACACCTTGGTCGGCTTCGCGGAGATGCTCACGTCCAACTCCACGATCGAGCTGGTCGACCTCAGAGGCGTGTGTCCCGTTGAAAAGGACAACATATCGCCGCTCCTGGAGGACGAACTCTACGATGCCGCCTTCAAGAGGCTTCGGATCGTGTGGCCCCAACAGCTCCTTCCGGAGCTCACCGTGCTAGTCCGCAGACAAGCGTGCTGTCACGTAACCACCGTGAATGTCACCTCATCGGTCGACGAGGCAGCTCTTCGGGAGTTCTTCGACGCCGCGGCCGCAACCCCAACACTCGATTCCCTAGAGTTTGACTCCGAGGATGACACGTTTGACGAACTCGCCATCGGCATCGCTTCCCTAGTGGAGTGCACGACGACGCTGCGACACATCAGCAGCAACATGTGCGTCAACTGTGGAACAGCTCACCAGCTTCTCGCCATCCTCGACGCCTTGAAAGTGAACCGCTCCATCACGACGTTCAAAATGTGCGCCGAATCGGTGACGCCCCAAATAGCGAAGTGCCTTTCCGAGCTGCTTGCCGTCAACAACAAACTGACATGCGTTACTGTGTGCGATGACGCCGTGATATCGCCCAAAGCAGCCGAGAGCATATTGCCAGGGCTCAGGATTAACTACACCCTGACTAAGCTGACGGTTTCTTCGGATCCGACGAACTCCGAAGCAGCGCAGGAATTGGAAACGCTCTTGGAGAGGAACATTCGTCTTGAAAAGAAGGCCGCGGAGTTTGTAGTGTGCGGCGCAGACGTCAGCGAACAGGAAGGCGTCGACGCCCTGACGAAACTGCACTCGAGCGTTGGCCTTGCCAAGAGGGTCCGGAAGCTGACCGGCAAGACAAAAGAGGAGGCTTTGCAAGAAATACACACAGCTTTGGCTCGCTTATGTGCTTGAATGTTGCATGCGCTATATAGTGCGAGAGATTTTACGAGCTTCACAAAGAGATTTAAGCTGGTTTAGCATGCATTCTTACGAATATATGTATTAATGATTATCCAATACTTAGTGCATTCACTTTGTAGTTTATGGACTCTTTTAGCCGCTTGTCATTTATATTGCGCAGAATAATGCAGGATCGGGAAAATGTTTCGCGCCTTTGGCATTACTGACATCGTTTCTCGCATTGACCCGCCTTCTTAGTTTTTCGCTTTCACAAGGAGCGATTTTACCTGTACTAACCATTCCCCGTTTTAACGACTGACGCGCAAGCCCTGTCTGAAAGTGTCTGAACATTCTTGACGTATCCGTTTGGTTTAATCTGCTGGCTTGCGTGAAGCGAGTGGTGGACTTTGCTATTGAAAGCGTGCAACCATCTGTGACTGCCGGAGTGCTATATACTGTGACGCATGTAAAAAAATGCCGACGTATGAGCGTCCCGCTAGGGGGTCGTAACAGTAGCTTCTCAGGATTGTTAGTCTTTTATCAGTTGTGCAGACCAGATTACACTGACTCCGCTTTCACTGTACCCTGTCGCTGTATTGTTATTCCGGGAATGATTTCTTCCAATAAAGAGTTCAGTGCTTACAGGTTCGACTGTGGGGATGCATACTGCACAAAGACTGGCAGCTCTTTAAGGAAAACCGCTTCGTAAAGAGGGTAGGAGAGGGAGGTGGCGGATGTGCTCCCAACTGACGCACAAAATAATGGACGTAACCTTTCACTCGTCACTCTTATTAAATAAAATCCAGGGGTCACACACGACAGACGGAACAACTAGATCTTAATCTGCCGGTAGCCCACAATGCTTACGGCCATCGAACCTTTGTTCGATGGCCGTGAACATAGTTCCCTTGTATGATGCAATCACTCAATATGACGCAATCGCTCACGAAACTCTTTATATCGTGGAGTTACCAGTCACCATATCAATGCCATACTACCGACCGCATGTACGTGTCGCATTGTGTTGTTTTCCTCTGTCACATAAGCTTATTCGAAAATGTAATTTGCGATTGAATTTCACATATAAACATTGCAATCGCTAATTAACCCCAACATGGCATGCCTGTAACGGACCCACAACAAGCCATATCGGTTACGGATCCGGATGTTTTAGCAGAAACTTCTGTAAACCTTTTTCAGTGAAAATAAAGCATTCTTCTGCGACAGCGAAGAGAGCCGCGCGCACCAGAAATTTTCCGCGGACAGATACTGTTCCATGTGTCATTGCGTTACTTGTCTTCGTAAGCCTCAAACTCTCGGTAGGAGACCGTGTCACCTGTACTCACCTGGAAGCATTACTCCAACGCCAAACAACGAGCTTCCGTTCAAAATTAGCGTGACTTTTAGATAAAAATGCCCTCCTCTATGCTGGCACCGCCTTCCATGGACGCATCTCCACAAGTAGGCTAGTGGAAACCGCTGCCTTGACCTTTGCTGGCAGTATGCGGCAAAAGCTTCCACTCTAGAATTTCTAAAACCTCCTTTTCACGTACCGCTACCTATCACCATGCTTGTTTTGACTGCGAGTCCGAGTTAAGCGTCTCTATTATTTGTATAGGCCAGTACATATGTCAAATAATCGTCTGCGACGAGCACTGCTGGCTGTCATCGTCTTGTGAACGCGAGCCACTTAATGGCAAGCGCGAAGAATCGCCAATACGGTTGCGCTCGGCTCCTTTTTGCCACTGGCAAGATTGCGGCCGGGCGCTCGGCGCGGCTACAGCGCGGCTTCGCTAGAAGCTCCGCTCCACTTCAGCAGTTTTTTATTTTCTTTGCTCACTGGAGTGAACGAAGGGTGGGGAAAGTAGAGGCCTCAAGACAGTAGGTATTCCGAGGAAAGGGGCGCTGCTTTCCATTTCGTTCGAAACAGCAGCGAGAAGTGGAAAGAAGCAGGCGACTTCAGAGGAGGTTGTCCTGTCGCATGCACCGTTGAGTCTTTCGGGTCCGCCGCGGTGGTGTAGTGGTTACGATACTCGGCTTCCACCCAAAAAGAAAAAAACGAGGTCGCGGCGGTCGCATTTTCGGTGGAGCCGAAAATTCCAGAGGCCCGTGTACTGTGCGTTGTCAGTGCACGCTAAAGAACCCCAGGCGGTCTAAATTTCCGGAGCCCCCCACTACGGCTTTTCTCTCCTTACTACCTCTTTCACTCCCTTTCCCCCAGCCCCACTGACTTTCAGCCGTGCTCCCTACATTGGCTGCAGAAATTAGCATCCTTTACTAACCAAACCACGTTCTTCATCTTTCGTTCCCCTTTGACGGCTGGAGACCTCCTCTCAAGTTCGAGGAACAATAGAGAGTTTTAGCAGTGCTGGTTACCGTACGGTAATGCCGTACCGTCGTGGTCCGCACGCAGAAAATTGAGCTTGTGAGAACTTTACCAGCAAGTTTTATCATCTGATGACGTTACGGTACTCCCCTAGCAACTAGTGCAGGTGTTTCCGACTAAAATAGCGACGCGCCGACCACGACCGTACGGCATTACCGTACGGTAACCAGCACTGCTAAAGCTCTCTAATATCAGCCTGGTGCACGTGCCGCTAGCAGGCGGATCGTTACTGCGACAGACTTGACCGAGCAGCTGCAGGCGCACGTCAGTGTTAGGTCCTGGACCCCGAAGGTCCTGACTTTCTTTGAAAGACTCGTTGCATCAGGAACCAGCGATGGCGGATGCACATGCAGCAGCACATTATCGGAGAGTGTTACAGTGGACGCGTAATTTCCTTCGTTAAGGCAGAAGGCTTGCGTTACAAATGACAATTTCGCCTACGAGCTGGCAACTCTATAAATGTTCGTGAGGCAAAAATTCTGTTGATTGTGGTGGGGCGAAGTGCCGCGTTAATTTTTTGTAACGCCAAAGCACCGCGCGCGTGGCGTTACAAAAAAATATTTATTTATTCATTTATTTACATTACCCTCAGGGCTCATAAAGGCGTTACAGAGGGGGTGGATAATACAACAAAAAAATGCAGTAAAGACAAGAACACAATTATATAACCAATTAATGAATATACATGTTCAAACAATACTCAGTTATCAGAGGCTTAAGGTATGATCGGTTAATGCAGTCTTAAAAGATGACACGTCCTCAATGGAGGCGATGGAGGGGGGAAGGCGGTTCCACTCGGCACTGGTGTTGGGCAGAAAGGAGTCCTGAAAAAACGTTAGTGCTGCAGAAAGGAAAAACAACTTTATATTGATGATCAAGACGTGACGATATGTATGAAGGTTCTGAGATGAGTTCCTGTTTAAGTGAGTGATTATGGTAAAGGATTTTTTGAAAAAGGCATAAACGAGAAATTTTCCTTCGAATTTGCAAGTCAATTAGTCCGAGGTTTGATTTCATTGATGAAACGCTAGATGTGCGGGAATAGTTTGAATTAATGAAGCGTGCTGACCGATTTTGGACTGACTCAATGATAGCTGATAATGATTTTTGACCAGGGTCCCAAACAGATGACGCGTACTGAAGCTTAGGTCTAATCAGTGTTTTGTATAGGATCAACTTTAAATGGCACGGGGCTTTAGAAAAATTTCTGCGTATGTAGCCGAGGGATCTGTTCGCATTGTTAGTGATGTAGTCGATGTGCGCATGCCAAGAAAGGTTATCGGTTAACTGAATGCCGAGATATTTATATGAAGTTACGTAATCAAGGTTGATGTTATTGATAGCATAGCCGAAAGGAGTTGTTGGGTTAGAGCGACGCGAAAAAGACATAATTTTGCATTTAATCGGATTTAGGAACATTAGCCATTGTGAACACCACTTATATATGTTATCTAGGTCTGACTGAAGAATAAAGTAATCATGCTGATTGGTTATTTCACGATACAGAACACAATCGTCGGCAAATAGTTTTATAGAACTATTAATAACAGTAGGTAAGTCGTTAATATAAATTAAAAATAGCAATGGGCCCAAGACGGAGCCTTGAGGAACACCTGACTTTACGTCACAGCGCGGGGATGTAGCATCATTAGCAGTTACAAATTGAGTACGGTTAGTTAGAAAGCATTTTATCCAATTGAAGATGTTAGGGTCAATGTTAAGAGTACTGAGTTTAAGAAGTAGTAAGCGATGAGACACCTTGTCAAAAGCTTTAGCAAAATCTAAGAAAATACAATCAATAACTTGGCCTTTGTCTAAAGAGGAAGAAATGCTATATGGCGTATGTGTGTGGCGAACATGTTCACTGTGGAGATGGAGTGGATTTTATGGGTGTCACCTTTCAGGATTAACGTTGTGAGTTTGTCCGCTACAATTAGGGTGTCGCCCCGCCACGGTGGTCTAGTGGGTATTACGCTCGGCAGCTGATCCGAAGGTCGCGGGATCAAATCCCGGACGCGGCGGCTGCATTTTGATGGAGGCGAAATGTTGAGGCCCGTGTGCTGTGCGATGTCAGTGCACGTTAAAGAACCACAGGTGGCCGAAATTTCCGGAGACTTTCACTACGGCGTCTCTCATAATCAGAGCTGGCTTTGGGACGTTAAACCCCACAAATCAATCATCTATCATTAGGGTGTTCTAGGACTGGGTGCCCCGGAGTCTTTGCTTACTCGTTGTATTGGGTTCACTGTACTGGCATTTGTGCGGTTGCACGAAACGGAAAAAAAGAAAAAAAAATAACAGCAAGGACGCACTTCTATCGCTTGGTGCAGCGCGGCATGTATAATGAAACTAGCCTACACACGCGTATCACATGCAATGGTCCCCAGTGCTGTGTTCCGTCTGGCGCGCACCATGTGAACAGTATATACTGTATGGTATGGAGCGAAAGAGGCAATTTATTGGGGAAAAAAAGTATGTATGTTATCATTCGGACTAGATGGCGAAGGTAAAGTCGATAGCTCTCGTTCCGGGCTTTTTCATCCCTTCGTTCGAGCCGCTCTACGCGGGTAATCAACTTCAGCTTTCAGCCATGAGACAAAGGCTGGTCGTGTAGGCGCACGTGATTCTGACTTCGCGCGACGACGATTAGGGGCGGCTGCAAAGTTAGGCGATGCTTATTGAAATCGTAGCGCCCCACATGGAAACTGACCTTTTGCAAACATATGTCAAATGTTGTCCTTTTTGGCAACGGCGTTTTATACCCTGACACACGGGCCAAAGTCCTTTGTAGTGAACCCCTTTTTCTACTCTAAAGGACCCTCTGCAGAAAGTAGTTGCGCCGATGACACACGGCAGCACGTGAACTTCTTTAGGTGGTTCCCAAGACGAACGCCACAAAAAATGGCGCTCCTTGCTAAAGCAGCAAGATAGTGAACGTTTGAAAAAAATCCCGCATTTAATTACCTTTAGCGATTGTGGATCGTAAAAATATCGTTTTTATTGCTGATGGCTAATAATGTAGATTGTTCGCTTCACGCCACGACGAAAAAGATAATGACTGCTGGAATGCCGCATGGCGGCGATGTGAGCGTTCGAGGGTGCGGTAAAAATAAATCTTTGCGGCCCGACAAATCTCATTACACGGCTAAAAGCTAAAGCTTATACGCAAGGCAAGAAAGTACTTGCGGGGTGTTGTAATTTTGTGAAAAGTTATCTCCCGTTTATGGGTCGTGTACGCTGTCGGCGAGAGTACGCCATTACGCTCGAAAAGTAGATCGCCGATCTACCTTTCTGCAAAGGAACTTTGCTGCGAAGGAGATACTGCTTTGTCGTGTGTCACTGGGCATGAACGCCTTTCCGGCAGATGTCCCTTACCTAAAGTACTTTAGCGTGCCTGTGTGTCAGGGGTATTAAAAACCAAGAACTCTCGTCCTCGTCCACGGTTCCTCTCGCAGCTCTAAGCTCGCTCACACCTGCGTATTCCAGCGAAAGAGCGTCCGCACCACGGGAGCTTTTCAAAAAAAAAAAATTGTGGGGAGTGGGGCTTCTTCTATGCGAGTTCTGCCACGGTCGCACGAGTTGCGGCCGACCGTCGATGGGAGAGCGCGCCTCGGCTGAGTTTACATAGTTCTGGCCATTGCTTTTGGTAAAGACGCCAGTGTGCACATCAGGAGGCTGTACTGGGCGCCGAAACGTCAATCGATTTGTTTGATGTTGTTTGTTGTTTTGTGGGGTTTTACTTCCCAAAACCAGTTCTGATTATGAGAGACGCCGTAGTGGAGGGCTCCGGAAATTTCGACCACCTGGAGTTCTTTAACGTGCACTGACATCGCACAGCACACGGGCCTCAACATTTCGTCTCTATTGAAATGCAGCCGCCGCGGCCGGGATTCGATCCCGCGACCCTCGGATCAGCAGCCGAGTACCTTAGCCACTAGACCACCGTGGCGGGGCATCGATTTGTTTGATGATGTTCTTTTAAGTAAGTGTACGTTTTCTTCAAGCATAGCCTAATCGAGATATCGCCCTCTCTATTTTTTAAGGGCTTGTGGGTTTTTGCGTCATTGGCTGCTTTTGCACTATTTCTCGGCTTCGCTCAGAACGCTTATTTTCTAGTGCCGATGGACTATCGCATAATTTTCGCACAAATGTACATTTTTGCGCCAAGGTGCGCTTGATACACTTTGACTATCGAAGAGAGAGAGAGAGAAAAAAAGAAAAAGTGCAGCATTTGGGTGCCGCCCAGCGCAACTTCCCTCACAACATTCTACTCTTCGCCGTTTCCGAAAAGTGGTCGCTGCGCATGCAGGAAAAATCGCGGCTGTCGTCGAAGCTCACCGTTTTACGGTGAGGCGAGCGGGCCGACAGAGATGTAAATTTGCTCGAACTTGATTTGCGCCAGTCTCAAGAGCGCTTCGCCGCACCTCCGAAACCGTACACTGTACCAGGGTCCCGACTCAAGAGACCGTGACCGTACTTAGCGTGCGCTCGACTTGGACGGGTCCAAGTCCGCTCAAGTTTCAAGTCTGGCTAGCCTGAAAATGACTTCCGCCACCCGAATGAATGAATGAATGAATGAATGAATGAATGAATGAATGAAAAAAAACTTTATTTTGCAAGGTAAATTTCCAGGCGAAGCAGGAGCCGTCAGTCCAGGAACGGACGTAGCACGGGCATTAGCAGATTCCGAACTTCCATCGCCACAGCATGGATGCAGCATTTTCAGAGGCGCATCGCTTGTTGCAAGTTCCACGACCCACCCTGCATGACTGGGGGGTAATCAGGTGCAGCTGTCGACGAACAATACATCGCTCGCTGCGGGTGTGCGAAGAGCGCGGGGCGACAGCTTCTCGGTAGGATACCTCACCGGGAACGCGGGGACAACTGCAGGAGACAGCCAGTTACCGGCTGTCTGGTTTTACTGCACCAGCACGTTTCAAACAGCCGCCTATGGTGTATGCCGATTCCTCATTCGACAGTGCGCCGCGCGTTTGTAAAGATGACACTGCTCGTCGCGAAGCCCCTGTGCCGGACTTCGGTTCGCTTCCCGCAGTTTGCGAGACTTCCCAAACTTAAAGCGGGGGTTAAAGTGGCCGAATTACTTTACCGGATGCCTCAATTGCATACACAAGTGCATTAAAAGTGATAATGATGACGCGGAATTGCTGCGCATGTATCTTTAGCGATTCCTACAGCGCCACTTATCGCAGGAAAGGTGTTTGCGCCTATATCAAGCTCTAACCCGTTTTAAAATTTTTGATTTGATAGCCAACGTTTCAAAGCCCACTCAGCTCCTTCGTCAGAAAGCCAAGCAGGCTGCGAAATGTCGGCTATCAAACTTAAATAAAAAATTTGTTTGCAGTTATCATCCCAGTTTTCTCGAATCAGACCCAACCAGACAGGAACCGCTATCGAGGTGTTCACCTAACATAGTTTGCATGTGTGAATAACAGTCAAGGTAAGAACTAGGTTCTGAAAGCGTGATTACGAACGAATTTCCTTGTTTTCCACGACTATTAGCGCTCACGGACCGTGTTAAAGCTCAGCACGCCGAACTCGTTCCGCTGTTATCTATCGGGCAAATATAAAATCGGCCGAAGTGAGCCAATAATGGAGAACATGTGCGCTTATCACTTGCGTGCTGCCCTCGCTTTTCTTTCCCTTATTACACTTTGTTTTAGCTTGCCCCAGCATGTTTCCAAATTTAGCTTACCGTGCCTCGTGATACTGCGGTTATCCTTTCCAACGCGACATTCCACGGTGTGCTCGTAGTCGTCCACGGGTATGGTCAGCAGACAGTTTTCAACTTTTGTAAAACCGTTGCGGTGCGGTTTCTTGGGACCGAGACCGTACGCGCCAGTACGCGCTTCAGCTTCAAAGCCTGTCGTGGACATTTCCAAATTAGGCGTTGCGGCTGGCACGGGAGACCAGGGGGTCTGCTCCTTTTAGTAGACGGACATGTTCGCTCGGGTCCCTTTGTCGCGTTCCTCGAACGTTCCCCGCGAAGCAGACGTGCAGTCTTATTTTTGTGCTTTTCTTACCCGGAGGTGGGCCGCATTGGAAACGAACTGAAACTTTCGTGTAAACATGTAAATAGTTCCTTTTCCTATCTCACTCTCTCCCTGTTCTTACCTCTCTCCCAACGATAGATAGTCACGTGCACCCTTCACCCTCTTTTCCTAACTTTCCTTCAGAATCTCTCTCTCTCCCTCTTCTTTCTGCAGGCACCACTGCGTGTCGCAGCAGAGGAGCAGCGGGCGTCCTGGTGTGCAATAACCCTCACCGCGGGTGCGCTGACTGATGTTTCGATAAAGACAGGAATTTTTTTGACGTATAATGGCGCGTTATGCTAATTCATTTAATATTAACGACAAGCACAGACGAGTAACCCGCTTTCGTATTGGAGTATACGGTCTTGAGCTGAACTAATGTCAGGTTGAGCTTCTTATATATGAGCGTCTTTGTCTTCTTTTTCTTCTGGTTGCATGTGCACCACGTGCGCCCACCACCTGCAGTTTTGACCGTGTAGTGAGGATGATGATGATGATTTGTGGGGTTTTACGTCCAAAACCATGATATGATTATGAGAGACGCTGTAGTGGAGGGCTCCGGAAATGTCCACCACCTGCAGTTCTTTTTAACGTGCACTGAAATCGCACAGCGCACAGGCCTCAACGTTTCGCCTCCATCTAAATGCAGCCGCCGCAGCAGGGATTCGACCCCCGGGCCTTCGCCTCAGCAGCCGAGTGCCAAAGGGCTAGTGCACTGCTGTTTCCAGCCGAGGAGGTAGCGCCACCTGCCATGAGCAGTGGCAAAGTTAGGTTGGGGGTTAGCTGCTCTCAGCCACGCACTGAAGCTAGAACGAATAATCCACTGCATCAATATGGTCAAAGGACTACACGCGCTCCTCGTGAGGTGCACGATACTTCCCTAGTTGCATTATGTGCGTACATATATCCTACGCATTTGTAATGATTCAGCCATCAACTTTTAATACACATGGGAGCGAAAACAAGCAAACCCGATGTCTAACACTCACGTGCTTATGCTTTCTTTAAAGCAACTTTGAATTATTGTACGATACCCATATCTCATCCATTACAAGCTCTCACACTGCTAGTGTTCATCTGCACATATTTGTTAAATAAGTAAAAAGAAAAAAAATCTCGTATATCGACATGGCTTTTGAATTGTACGAAGCAGCATTTGTTGCTGCTTCGTACAATTGCTCTGGATTTAAACCAATTTTCTGAGCGACATGTTCCGGGCATGTACACAACCGTCCTTTTTCTGAAACAAAGTAAGAATCGAACCACTAATACATTGCATGCTTTACTGACAGAGCCACAGCCCGGTAGGTACTGTGAACGGAAGGCACTCCTTATTGCGAGGAGGCTTACGAGTTATTTTGTCTTCGCTGGACAACAGTGAGGTCCATTCTGAGCTTGCTCTCAAGCCGGCCTATCCGGGCAAGACCGCAATGGCTGTTGTCAGATCTCTAGAGGAGGGTCGTACGAACTGCAGTCCACTTTATAAGTGCTCGGGTAAAACATGTTCAGCAGATACGGAAAGGTGAATGTGTTTGTCTGCATTCTTCGCATTGTCCGAGAAAGTTCCAAGCTGGAACGCTGCGGGGGACGGGGAATATTCGGCGTCCCTGCCTGTAGTATTCAAATATCTCCGTGTATGAAAAGAGAGCGTCTTGAAAGCTTGAGTACAGGACGGCTCAGTGCCAGCCTTGATTGTGAGTGCCTGGGCCAATGAGTTTGCCTTTTCCTTTCCGGGATTACCAGCTTGCGTCGGTACCCACACCGAAGTAATCGTTCGTTCCGGATGAGGAAAACTTTTAAAAGCCTGGCATCGATGGTTGCGATGCCACCGGAAATAAAAAGAGATCTTCGTTCTTATCTGTGATTAAGATGGTAGAGTGAGCATCCAGCATGGCCAAGGGAAGGCTGCTTCCTCCGCATCCGCTGATTTGGCCACCGCAACCATGATTGCGTTGACTACTGCGAGTTCGGTTCTAGTGGTAACAACCGTGAATGCGTTGGTTTTCCCTTTGAAGGGGCAGTCGTCCACATACCGATCCCCTCTATTCTCGCCATATGTTTTGTAAGGAGCGTTGGCCCTGGCTTGGCGTCGCTGTTTACAGGAGATTCTGTGTTTTCTGTATACTTAAGGGATTCTGTATATTCGGGAAAATGTGCACCTCTCTGACCCCGCTTCGCATGAGAAAGGCGTATATCTAATGTTGGTCTGCTCGCCGCGGTCTGGCTAAGTGTATACATGCTTGATTTTCCTGCTGCACTTCCTTGAGCTCCTTAAAAGCACCAGTCGGTAGTAATTGATGATAGTGCTTCTTGTGGAAGAGCACATATACGATCCTTCCTGTCTCACATATTGGGGATACGGCTAAGCGAAAAGAGGAAATGCTGTCCCGATTGCATGGTAACTTTCTTGACTTAAGATGCCGGTGCCGAAACACTCACTGAAGAAACGCAACTGAAGAGAGAGCAAAGGAGAGGCCACAATCCCGGGACGGGAGGTTACCCTCATGGCGAGCGCCAAGTCAGGGTAAAGCCTCTGTATTATAGGTTATACGTGGACTTTAGGTCAGGGTACCTTTCTCTCGATTAGAAAAACGGGTCGGTGGCTGGATCCACCGGGA
>CM023489.1:42922355-42952355 GCA_013339685.2 Hyalomma asiaticum | reverse complement strand
TTCGTAGAGGAAAGAAGAAAAGTAGAGCTTGGTCGCCCACGGCCCCGGGCCGTGGGCGACCAAGCTACAATTCATGTCTTCTATGTTTTCTTCGGCTTCATTATCTGTTGCCTTCCTTAAGCTACGACTTGCAATCAACGAGCCTTGTCCCATTCAATTTTTCTATTCATTTCATAGCGTGGGCCTTTGTGTAGCGTTCGTGGGTATTACTGGTCAGCAGCCAGGTCTCCATAAGGTCACCTGCTACGAGATGTCGTCTGACAAAGAGTGTTGCACCTTCGGCACCGCCCGTGGCTGCGAGAGGCGCTGCCTTCATTGTCTTCATTACCTGTTTGCCTCGTTAAGTAGTGTCGAACAAATCAACGAGCCCTTGCCTTATTCCCTTTCTACCATTATTTCTGGTAAAACAGTGTCCCTACACACATTGGCATGGCTACTATAGTGGTACGGGACGACACTCCCGTGATTATACAAACAACTAGAGAAATTTATTACTGGGTATCCAAGCGGCTTTGCGTACGCACGGTCCGAAGCCCCTGGAAAGTATAAGTATCTAAAGATCTAAGCACGTTCTTGCGTTACTTTGTGCAGTGATTTATGTACACACCCCCAACACTTCCTTAACAACCCCTTCTCCTCCCTTCGCAGAATCGAAATGCTGCTTACATCTGTGATTTTGTGTTCAACACGGGCCTGTCTGCCGAAAAGGAGAGGACAGTTTTGTGCATAAGGTATCAGAGTTAACTTCACAGTCATCATTATGACAATATCATCATTGTATATTAACCCACCCCTTATGTAATGCCCCCCCCCCGAGGGGGGGGGTTCCTTAAGGTAATAAAATGAAATGAAATGAAATAACAAAAGAACGCGGGGCCCCAACACTAAAACGCTAATACCCCATAAAGTGTGCGGGGTACGGCTACCGTCATATCTCAGTTGGTAGAGCGTTGGAAGCGTAATCCAAAGGTCGTTGGCTTTAGTGTCCACATTCGGCTGGTGTTTTATAGAGTAAGGTGTTATGCGCTCGTTACAGAATCTCGGCGTATCTAACTGTGGGGGCGTTAGCTAGCGCCACTAGCAGCCACGGCGGTGAGCGTGGAGCACTGTTTTTTCCCCGCTCCAGAGTGCGAAGAGCAGTACAGACACCATGTCCTTTCTGTTCTCCACCTGCTCTATTTCTTGGTCTTCTCTCCACTCTTGCACTTGTTTCGCGATGACGCTCTCTCCAGCGTCGAAATGCACAATCAACATACTCTGTCTGCACTACTAAATGACATGGCGCTGTGCACACACTGTATAAGTTTTGGAGAAAGCTCGAAGTACGAATTTTTCCCACTCGATTAACCGGTGTCCCCTATGTCCCCGTAATAATAAAGTCGTATGACGAGTAACATACGACTAATCGACTACTCTAGAGTAACTTTTCGGTTGCTCTTTTGGGGCTCTGTTGTTAGTCATAATAGTTTTTACAGTGAAATAATTATAATCGTTTTCTTCTATTTCAGAAACGTGTTCAAGTCTGCTCAGATCTGACCAGCAAGGTGATTTTGGAGGCTATCCAAGTTCCGTTGCTCCCTCTGCCAGTTTTGCGTGGACACGACACCGTTCGCCTTCGTGCACGAAAAAAATAAGTGAGGTCAACATGGCGTACAGAAGCCCTGCACATGTGTCGAACATTGATTCCGAGGTGATGAATCTTTACTTGACCGGCATCAGAAATAACAGAGGAGGCGAGGAACCAGAGGATGCTATGGACACGTCGTTTGAAGACCACCTCGTATACCGAAGTATTTCAGAGGAAGAAGGCGCCGTGCTCCACAGGATGCTGAGCATAGGACTGCCCGTGACGTGTATTCGTATATCGCACATGTCTCTGCGTGCGTTCAAGCTTGCTTTTGACAACCTTGAAAGGTGTGAGTCGCTGACAGACCTCTACCTTGGCGTTGACTGTGAAGGACAGGGGTTGGGCCAAGGCCTTTCGAGGGTATTTACAAAGCTATACTCATTAGAACTGATGTGCAGTAACACAGGCAGCGCCTTTGCGAAAGATGTTGCATCCTACATCACGCAGAGCAAGTCGTTGAAGGAACTTGGCATCGGGGGCTGCTGCGGTGGTGACGATGGTGCCGCGCATCTCATCGAAGCTCTCAAGAGAAACGACACCCTCAAGAAGCTCACATTGTACGAGATGACGTTATCTTGTGACACTCTAATCAGCTTCGCCAAGATGCTTGCATTGAATACGACTCTGGAGATCGTGAAGCTGGACGACGCCTGTTCCGCCGATAAAGAGAAACTGTCGTCGCTTTTAGCGGAAGGAGGCTATGTTAGCGTCTTCAAAAGGCTTCAGCTGCTGTGGCCTGAGGAGCTTCTCTCGGAGCTCACAGCTCTGATCCGCAGAGAAGCATGCTCTCCCACCTTGTTCGTTCAGATCACTTCCGCCGTTGACAAGAGAGTTCTCGGGGAGTTCTTTCAAGCAGTGGCAGCAGACAATACAGTTCGTCGGCTCATGTTCTGTGAATCAGGCGATAACACATTCGACGAGCTCGCGGAGGGAATAGCCTTCACAGTGAGGCATACCAGAACACTTCGGCTAATCATCAATTACATGGATGTGAAGCGTGGCAGTGAGCATCAACTTACCATCGTACTGGATGCACTAAAAGACAACCATTCAATTGCAGATTTTGCAATGCGTGTAGAACAGGTGACTCCGGAAGTAGCCACGTCCCTGTCCAAGTTGCTCGAGGTGAACAAGTCGCTGAGAAGCATTGAAGTTTGCGACAGCTCGTACATCTCGCCAGAAGAGGTGAATACCATCGTGCGTGGTTTGAGGCGTAACTGCACCCTCACTCGTCTCACAGTTGGTTCGTACGCCGATGAGTGGGAGAAGGAGATCGCAGAGCTTTTGGACAGAAACCTTGAGCTCACAGACGATGCTATGGACTTCGTGATTACGGGTGAGGACGTCAGCGACAAAGGCTTGCACGCGCTGATGAGTGTTCACTCGAGCGCTGGCTTTGTTGAGACGGTGAGGGAGGAGACATGTGATACAACAGAAGAGGCCATAGAAGAAATCGAGGCGACCTTAGCGAGTGTTTCCGCAGGGCCTTGACACTCGAAACTGTGAGTTTTTTGTTGGTATGCGTCCCGAATGGTACCTTCGCCTCTCAACGTGTGAGCGATCATGTTAAGGCATCATTTATTTGCATGTAACGCCTACATGAAGTGTGAATGTATGGTAGTATGTGTTATGAAAACGAAAAAAAAAATTGACGGCAGATCCACGAGGTGAATGATGATGAGATTGGGCGAAGCTCCTGGAAGTAATCATCGGTTAAACCGTGAAATTTCTTCCGTTAATTCGCCCGATAAAATTGACGTGAAACGATTGACAAACCTGTATCGCGATATGGTTTTGAATATAAAACCATTGCTTTAGAAAAAAATCACAGCATATCCACGGGGTGAATGATGATGAGTGGGCGAAGCTCCGGAGGGAATCATCGGTAAACCGTGAATCTTTCGCGTAAATCGCCCAGTCGATCATCATGTAAAGGCGTGAGAAACACTGTATTCGTACGCTGGGATCTCGCGTTTAAGGGGGATATGCTGTGCTAGAGCCAGGCCTGCGCGGAACTGCAGGACAGTGACAGCGTAAGCAGGAGGAGCTACTTTCTTAGAGGCCACTTTAAACGCTTGAGGAAACTAGTGCAAGTAGAAGTGGTAGGTATCTCCTGCGCCATAACTTATCATTTTGCCAAGTAGGGAAGTACCCACTACGCCATAATTACCAGTGCCTCCGTAATGGGTTCAAAGCTACAAAGCACGCAGCTCTGTGTTCTTTCAAATGATGCCTCGACCTCGTTATACAATCCATTTTCGCGTCGTGTAGCGGTGTATTACTATTTTTCAACGTAACATTACGTTTGTTAATGCGATTCCGCGGGAGACATTATACCTGTTTAGGTCCTTTAGCGACAATTTTTCTACCACAGATTAAGGAAAAAAAAAAAAAAACAGGCGTAGCTCAGTGGTAGAACGCTCGACTACCACGCCGAGAGCCTGGGTTCGAATCCAGGCAGAGGACACAACTTTCGGAATTTTTTTTTATAAAAGCAGACGTGGCTATGTACATCACTAACAACGAACACCATGGGATGTACAGACCCACGCCCTAAGGAGCTTCGCCCCTAAAAATCATTTTCTTGGTGGCATAACAGTGACAGAGACAACCTTTTGCGTTGAGGGAATAATAAAGTTTCGTCAAACCTTGATCAATGTTTTTGAATACGATTTGTCCTCTCAAGGGTGATACACACTCACCAATGTGCATGGCGTGATACTGTAGATTCCCGTAGTCATCATTCAGAGATAGGTACATCGTTGCCTCTTGGCCGTGTAGGACGAAGAAACTGAAGCCAGTTCCACGACTATGCAATCTTAGTGAAGAGCTTTTCTGGCAACCATGCGCCACCACCTTTCGAACGCACTGTTCTTTTTTCATCTCTTCTTCGTTCTTTTGCCTTTCATCTCTCTTTCTTTCTTTATCACGTTAGATATTGTACTCCATTCATGTTTCTCCCCTCCTGACACTGACTTCTCTCCCCCTCCTTGCTGTACTTGCTGTACATGGCTACTCTGAGCTTTGCCCTATAGCTCTTGCCTGCTCCTTTTCTTTCTCGTCATCGTCACATCAGACCTCCTCACTCTACCTTCTCTTCCGTATCTCCTTGGTAAGGTATACTGGTAACGGGAATGCGATCCATTCCTTTCCTCCCTCCTTACTCTCACGTCACACCTCCTTCCATGCTAAGAGCTGCTTGGCACATATGCCTACTCTTTGTGGCGCTAACTCTACAAGGATATGCCGTCCTTTACTGACCCTCCTCACATCACCCCTGTTCGCTTCAATTTCCCACCTTCTTAGACCGTGAAAGGCTGTGCCATGTCAGGATTTGTTGGCACATACCCACACGCTTTTGCATAGTAATGGGTTGTGCGCATGAGCGCACGGGAAGTGCGCGTGAAAATGCGCCCACGTAGGGAAAGTTCAGACAACACGGTTACTTGTTCTTTCTATCGTATACTGTCGACGCCTTCGCCATAGCAAAAAACAACGTGGAGTGTGAATTTGCCGTGTTGTAAGCTTCCAACTTTTCCAGCGATCTGACGTTCAATAATAAATCACAGAAGAGGAAAATATAAACCAAATTTTACCGTGTTTTCCGATGTAATGCCGCGGCCATCTTCCAATTTCCCCTTTGTCCAATCACAGCTGCCTTGCGCAGTGTGTCGTCACTTCCGCCGCAAATAATTCTGGTGAGCGTCACTACGCCTTGATGCGGTCGTCAGCGATGTGGTGACTTCATTGCATGATTAAAATATTATAGTTGACATGGGTGGTTTGACCTCAGAGAGAGAGAGAGAGAGAGAGAGAGAGATGATTGACGGAAGGCAGGGAGGTTTACCTGAAGGAAAGATATCCAGGTTGCTACCCTGCACGTGGGCAATAACTATACCCAGCCATCTGTCTTCGCGACCCGCAAATAGAAAACGGTTGCAAGAAAAGTTTTAGAGGGCCCCTTTAAGGCGGCTGTATATACCACGCTGTTACCACAGTATTGCTGTATTCTGCGATTCCCGTAAAATTCGACAGCGGACCCTTGATGTAGCTTTTAACCTATAGGCGTGCTGTTCTTAAATGTCGTTTGCAAATAATGGGGAATTTGTTTACCTTTACAGCGTAACGAATTAGGTAACTTTTAGTGCCTCGATATAAATTTCTGCTTGCTTTATTGAAACAAAATAAAGAAAGAAACTCCTTTGGAGGAACTGCATTTATGATTGTTTGATGCGCAAGCTCACGCCCAGTGCCTTAGTAGCATCCCCTTAAAACAGGCCCAAGTACGCTGATGCTGCCTAACTTAGATCATAATAATAATAATAATAATAATAATAAACATACTTCTCGCGGTTCATGGCCGCGAGATGAAGAAAAGGGTCAGTTTTTTTTTTTTCATTGCCTGTTTGCGGCCAGAAGAACCACCTATAGCGTGTATGGAATATGTCATTCTCGATCGGCGGTTATTGTGCTAGATAAAAGTCACTGCGCCGAATGAAGACGTAGTTTCTTCTGCCATGAACTTTGCCAGCGCTCTAGACAGCTGCCGCAGAGCGTAGGCCACGTGCTGGTAAGCTTCCTCGCGTAAAGATGACGGCTGTACTACGGCCCACTGATGCGATGGTTGTTTCGTTTGTTTAACAATCTTTCTTTGCTTGCCATGACTGTAAGAGGCCAGAGATTCTTATGGCTCGCTTATCACGGTCTCGCTGGAAATATACAGAAAGAAATGCCTTGTATCAGTAACGCACCCAGGATCTCTGCCAAGGGGGGTTCAATTTTTCACGAAGGGCCGGGCTTGCGATTACACAGTTGTTGCGTGTGTAAAAAAAGTAAATAAAATGCCAAATAATAGTAACATCAATGATGATGATTATCTTTATTATTCCTTCGGCGTTTTGTAGAGACATTAGCGCCACATTCTTCTAGGACATAGGATCAGTGACGGAGTGGGAGGGGGGTTAGGTCGGCCTCAGGGGGGGGGGGGGGTTACAACCCCCGAATCGCCCCCGTCGGTGCGCCACTGCCTTGTATGTTTTTTTATTGATACAGACAACTTTTTTATCGTCCAAGATGTGATATAATGATCGCCATATCTATAGCTCCGCCGACCGCTGTGTTTCCGTGATGAATATTTCTGTGTAGGCGTTAAAGGTTTGATTATTGGCGAGTACTACGAAAATCGCTTCTTTCACATGCACTAGAAAGGCGGGGTTCTAAAGCGCATCATGTCTCTTCAGCTCTTGTTCTGGAATCTGTAGTATGAAGTGACAATGGGAGCGCTCTCAGACGCTACGCTGTTTTGAGGTGCCTGTAAGTACTGCCAGCATACCCAATATGCCTATTCAACTCAACTCTGCTTATATCGAGGCAAAGCATTAAGATGCCAGCTTCGCAGAGGCTTCGATACTGCTTTGATCCACTTGTCTGGTACAGTCTGTCAACCTTACAAGTCAGTTCCACACCTTATGGTCGCTGCAAGATCCGTTCCGCTTTGGTAACCACTTCCAGTCGCTGCGTCGTTACCTGTTCGGGACCTGTCCACGTACGCTACCAGGTATTACACGATAGATCTAGCTTTCACTATACGTCAGACATACAACAATGTGCTCTCTCCCTGCCTCAGGGAAGAGACAGGCATTGTCGTCTCGTGCTAGAATTCGCGCAGTCGTGCGCACCATGGTGGCTTTTCCGATTCACGGACGTATCTGGCCTTCTAAACTATCACTCCTATATTGGAAATTGTCTCTAATTACGCGACCTACGCAACGTTGAAAACGGCAGAAACTCAATGGCAGCGGGTGCCCATAATGTAACACTCACCAAATGCGTGCCCATCCAAGGAATTCAGGTGCAGGTGCCTTCGGAATAGCCATGCATTCACATATATGTCACGATGACACTATGTGTGAAACACGACTAACGGGGGCGTATAGAACCCGTCACGCCACCGGGACATGCGCAGTATCAATGCGCCTTTAATAAAGATGCATCAAGACAGCTTTGTTTGCGATAAAGGGGAGATTTATCAGCCATCGAAAGTTAGATATAGCACATATCAGTCATATATCAGTTTAGCTGTTCTTGGCTCGCCACCGCGAGGTGCACTTTTCTTAATTTTAATGAGTTTCTCGCGTATTTCACCCGTGCGCACGACGTGTTATCACAATACTGCCTCGTTGAAATAGAATGTTCGCACGCAAGACATCTCTGGACTTGGGCATAGTTGCGTCATTCATAGAATAAGGAGCAGCCAGTTAGAGCTTCGCGGAAAACTAGCGTGGTACGCGTTCCTCTTCAATGAATCATCTTTACAAGTTGAGTGCGGCACTATTCTTACAATTTATTCAGTTATATGTGTCAGATAACTGAGATATGGTGAAGTTCACCGCTTTTCAGTCTTCTAAAAATAAACGTCTCTCATAATCAGAGCTGGTTTTGGGACGTTAAACCCCACATAACAACAACATCTTCTAAAAATAAATTTCGCTCTCCTACGATAGCGCGATATATGGTGCGACTTCCAACGCTACTAGTCGTGGAAGGTTTTCTAGCACGCAGAGCAGGCACGTTTCAATGAACACAGAAAGATTTCGAAAATACAGGGACAAGCACGTAATATGTGCTGTAAGCAGGATGAGCCGCGACCTTGGGAAACATTGTTAGCGGAGAGGCCAAGGTTTATAGATCTACCTCTGCCTCGCTCGTTTCGCCAGTACTAGATGAGACTCTGCGTGTCAGGACAAAACCACACACGCGTTGCAGTAGCAATATAGTACAACTTTAGTTCAGGAAAAAATAAAATAAAACGCCGGTTTTCTACGAGATGGTGCCGATGCCGTGCATGGCCGCCCCCTCGGCTCTTTTAATGTCCCGGAGCACTCAAAAGGAGTTCCACGCACACTTCACCTGACGGTGGTCCTAGGAGGAATGGTTCGGAAGGGTTTTTGCTGCAGCTGCAGATGATGTGCCCCAGCGCAGTAGTCTGTCTTGTAAAATGGTGAATGTTTATGTCGTGGCGCCCAAACACAGCAAACGCACAGCACACGCGTAGGCCGGTACAACACGAGGAATCTTTGGATCTGTATACGCGGAGGAATTCGTGCTTTCCATGGTGCTGTCCAGACAAGCCCTGCACGCATAACAAGTTCATAAGCGGGGGCAGCGATTTCCTAACATCAGTCTGACGCTTCGACATGCGTGCACGAAACCACTTCGTGGTCAGTTCTTTTGCAGAATAGATGTGAAAGTGGTGGCACTGTGGAGGTGGAGCTCAGCACATGCGTGTCGAAGATAATCACCCTCTTACGAGATTATATCGCAGTAATACCTCGTAGCTTCTTACGTGCCAGAACCACGACATTATTATGAGGCATGGCCCGCAGATGAGTTCCGGAGTAGCATTTACCACCTAAGGTTAACAGTGCACCTAATTCTAAGTACGCGTGTGTTCTGTGCATTTTGACCCCATCGAAATGCGGTCGCCATGTCGGGGATACGAATTCGCGACCTCAAGCTCAGCGAGCCAATGCATCTATAGCAGCTGAGTTATACCCACGGTGGTAAACAGAGCGGAATAGATGCAGAGCCAGACAGCTTGTCATGCCTGGGTATGAAGAACCAGCAGAGGGCTGGAACTACATACAATCTTCGACGAAGCCACATTGCACCAGCGTGTTTGGGTCTGCACGCCGATCTACGTCGAGGCGGACATGTCAGAGAGAGAGAGAGAACAGATCCCTAAAAACGATTGAGAACAGGGAATGTCGCAGGAGCCAACGTTTCGACAAGTGGACTTGCCTTTGCCAGGACAGCGATGGAGCACCGCCTTATTGGGCTGTGCGTGCCAGTAAAGAGGCATGTGTTGTCCGTTTCGTTCCGTTTGCCTTCGCGTACGTGTGCTCTTTGATAAAGGAGGCCTTCCAACTCGCCAAAATTGCTACTTGAAACCCTCGGCAGTGCCTTTTAGGGGGGTCACGCATTTGTTGCACAGCCCAGCGGGGGTAATAGCGGCGCGCATGGAGCCTTCTGTGACAAAAGTGTATACATTCCCATGTCTTTACATACAATTAAATAAAAAGAGGAGCAGAGAAACGGCACAACCTATGACATTTTTCAGGGTCGTTTCGAAACAAATGGTCGCGACATAAAACCCGCAATAAGCTGAAATGACCGCGGAAGTATGCCTAGCAATTGAGGAAATGCCGACTTTCAAGCTTCACTCAAGCCTCCCATGACTCTTATCGGTCCAACTGCGAGTGTAATCTTGCAGTGTTCTGCGATATGTCGTACGCCATTGTTCTACTGTGTGCGTAGATGCACAGATAGTTCAATTTTACAAGTTGGCTTTCCTGCAGTGTGTTTTTGGCGTTCACAGACCAATAAGACACAGAGACCTTGCTTTTCAAGAAATCAGGGCGTGCAGCATGGGGTATAACGTTTTTTTTTTTTTTATTGACGTTCAAGAAGCACCAGCAGCTATTCCAGAAGTAACGATCGAACCAGACTAACTGACATATAGATCCGGCTGGGCTCGCGCATGTACTATAGGTGCACATATACATAATTAGGTTTCTGGGAGTGATCCCAGCCCAGGACATCTGTTTAACAATTTCTTGCTAAAAGCCGCCACTACCAGCATTCGGCTTTCTGTCGCAAAACACTCATACAGTCCCACGCTACATATACAGTGCTAGCCCATCGCTCACACGCTAACATATTAAAAAAATTATTGAGCTGTAACGATGTTGTCGTATTCAGTTATCTTTTGCCGTGTCGTTCACCGAATGTAGCCAGGAAAAGAATCTACTACATGCTGTATTTCTTGTAACGCCTCTTCTCTCGTCATATATGTTAAGTCCATAAACGACTCGACAAGGGCAGCACTTAAATGCACCTTCATCAAAGCTTGCAGTCCTTCCTCGTCATTGACGTCACCACCGGAAATGACAAACTGCGCAGCCTTATGCAGCAGCAAAAAGTTCCTGTCCAAAAGAGCCTGCATTTCCACAACTCCCTCCGACTCGTCGGTGTCCTCGCAATCAATGAAATCAGTCACGGTGTAGTTGCTCCTCAAGCCTTCCAGGATGGAGTCTAGCTCTTGAGGAATACATTCGAGTCCTTGCACACGTCAATCTTCCACAGCACGACGTTTACAGCAAGCAACTCTGACAGAGACGTTGCGATTTCAGGTGTTATCGATTCGGCGCGCATTGTGAAGTGCGTAACCGAGCGGTTCTCTTTCAGGGCATCGAGGACGCGGATAAGCTGGTGCTCTTTACCGCGAGCCACGTCCATGTCATTCACAATTTCCCTGATTGTTGTCGTACGCTGCACTGCGAAGGCAATTCCATCGGCGAGTGCGTCGAATGTGTCGCCATTGCGATAAAAGTTAACCCGACGAATCGTCTTGCCTGCGGCTATGGCGTCAAAAAACTCCTTGAGAACTCCCTGATCGACCGAGGAAGAAACGCTGACGCGCAACTCAGGATAGCATGCTTCCCTGCGGATGAGCATGGTGAGGTCAGGTAAAACGTCTTGATGCCACAGAACGTCTAGCCTCTTGAAGACTTCTGAATAGCGGTCCTGTGACAACAGGAATGACACTATTTCTTTGTCCACAAAACACGCCTCGTCTAGGTTCAGCTGCAGCGTCGTGTTAGATGCGAGCATCTCGGTAAAGCCGACTAAGGTGTCGGAAGATAATTGCATGCCAGACAATGCGAATTTCTTAAGGGTAGTACTTTCCACAAGGGCTTCGATGAGAACTTCGGCGCCTTTGTCCCCACCGCAGCATTTCCAGAGAACTAGTTCCCTCAAACACTTGTTCTCTCGGATGTAGCTTGCTATCTGTCTCGCAAATCCACTTCCTGTGTTGTAACAGTTCAACTCCAATGAGCGTAGGCTTCCAAATACGTTGGAAAAATTCGTGCCCAGGTCTTCGCCTTCACAGTCGATGCGAATGTAGGCGTGCCGCAGCGAAGGGCATTCCATGTGGTCATCGAAAGCAACCTCGAAAGCACCACGAGAAGTATCGTATATGGTAAGGCTCCTCACGGGTGCTCCGGTGCTCAACAAACGCTGGAGCAAGACAGCGTCCTTCGGCGAGATCTCTTTGTACAGGAGGACGACGCCATGCGAGCTGATCACGCTGTATGGGTCTGCAGGACCTTGTAGCACGTCGCAGGCATCGTAGCGTTCTAGCCCTTTCCTGTAAAACTCCTTCACATCGGTATCTAAGGCGTCGACGTTCATAGCGGATGCTACGCAATCACTCACGTAACAATATTTTTCCTGTTTCTTCGCGCTTTGGAAGTGGGACTTGTGCCGCTTCAGGGATAATAAGGTAGCGAGACAAGTGAAGGTTGCAGAACGTCTGATGTCACAGTCTTGGTCAGTTTTGAGTAATCGTGAAGTACTGGTGGATATAATTTTTAAAATGGCCACTCCGTGGCTTCCAAGAATGTCAGTGAGAACCGATAAGTTGGAATACTGGCGTGTCCTTCCTCCTCCAGTCTTCAGGGTATTTGATCCCAACAGTGCTCCTATGCTTACACGTGCGATGAAGGTTCGACGAAGCCTAAAAGGGAGAAATGAAAGCAAATTTTATCATTATTGGCAGTTCAATTCATGAATTCCTGATACGCGTGGCTCACATCGACACCGCTCGACAGATCGGGCGCAGCGATGCGAAACGTAAACACTGCAACAGAGCCGTTTGACTGAACCGGATTGTTTCCATTCGGACATCCCGATTCACATCGATGCGCAGGTCAAACTAATCGCACGTGTTCAGGCATGACATTAGGAGTACTAACGATAATCGTGATGGCAAAAACGAGCACTGTGACAAGCTCGAGTCGAGCTTGATAGCGAACGGCGACGGCACAGCCCTACACGTTGCTAGGTAGGCCTAGCACTCGGAGTTGTCAGCGCCGGCCACTTCGTGGTGATGGTGGATTGTTCTGATGTGTTCGTCGCTCACAAAGGCCTATAGTTTTCACGACAGTGTTCTTACACAACGAAGCAGGGTTGTGCAAAGTTGCTTCTTTCGTACCTAACACGCAACTCCAGGGATATTTCAGTGTCCGAGCATCTCTATGGAAATTACAATGTATGTTGGCATCCGCATTGGAATAATATATTCGAAGCTCGGCAGTTGCAAGTCACTTAGTTCTCCTGAAAATGAAGCTTAATTTTTCTTTTGCGAATTTTCATACGGTCCGCCCTGTATTTTTTTACGTCATGACCTCCAACACATGCCTACACGAGCAGACTTTCGGTCAAGAGCAAAATTGTGACACTTCAGCGCTCAAATCCTCACCGTCAAGTTAGGAAACGCTGATGTAACTCGATACATCGTCGCATGATTTCGCGGCTTTCATTTTTCCGGCGCCAGTTCCATACTTGTGATGACGGAGATGCTGTCCCGTCATTGGATACGCTGACCGAAGCATCTACCCGTTTCGATTTTAACACGTCGTATATTCCGTTATTTGCTTTTATTGGCGAGTTTCTGAGCAAACCACTCTGCCTGCTAAAGGACTGTCAGTGCACTGGAAAACAACGATATCAGAATATGGTAAAAAAAAAACAACACCGTACTTTCCCTCCAATGACGTGGATGCGAAGTCCTGCGTGTGCGTATGCGCATTAGGGCTGAATGTGGGCGTTCTTTTATTTTTTTTTTTAGCTCTAGCCCAAACATGAGAACCCGCAACGCTCATTAAAATCATTTACTGAACAGTTACTTCCAAGGCTAGTTATGTTATAGGATATGTGGCGCAAATAACGAATTGACTGCCCAAAATTTATTGTCAGTTTTTTTTTTTGCCGGCTTTTCTTGTTCATTTACACGTTTTCAAAGATTCTTACACAAATTACCACGCCACATGGTAAACGGCGCCTTGCAACAGCTGCAGTTGCGGCTTGTTCACATGATTTTGTTATATACCATACTGCAAACGGTTCCTCGCGACATCCTTTCTTATGAGCTTTGAATAAATACTCGTGTGCGGCAAAGTGATCTTCCCTGTCCTGAGAATGCAATGCCAACTAGCGCAATCTTAGAAAACAAAAGGCAACTTATCCTTAGCAGATTTTGAAAGCGTTTTTAAATTGTCGCGGTCATGCATTGCTCTTTCCAACGCTCACGACAGGCACATACACACCGTACTGCACGCGCTGACGTGTTGAGGTTTCAGGAAGTGACTGTGCCTAGATTCCAGGCGCAGTATTTTCATATTTGCGCGATTAGTGTCGGTGTCTAGTACTAGTGTCGATGTCATTCACTGTTTATTTCTGCTACTCTCTGGGGAAATTGAAACTAATTCAGGGCCAACTGATCCTGTAATCCTTGCCGAGCTGAAATAAATATCTACCGGGCAGTCTACGCTTCATTCAGAGGCGCGAGGCTTGAAAGTGCAATTACCTACGTGCTACGGAAAATACTATTACCGATCTAAGTAATGGGATGACAGTTGGGAGAGCAGTACAAAAGCCTTTCAACTTTACAATCAACTACACGGACAGTTCAGACCGGTACAGCCGCCACCACTCGTCACATTGAAGCTTTGGTGGCCCGAGGAAGCAGAAAATCGCGCGCGATGCAACAACCTACTATTCCATGGCTCTCCGGATACTAACCACTCAAACTTTTCAGAATAAGAACGCCGAAATTGGTGACAGAAAACGCCGAAACTGGTGACAAGGAAGTTGAAACGGCGCAGTGTCTCGGCCACTACAAGGCTGGCCTGCACTCTCCAGTCATTGTAAAGTTCACATCCTTCGATCCTTCCTAACGGCAAAAAAACTAAAAGGCAAAACTTACGCATGCAGGCAGGATTTCTCACGTTCGCTCCAATATGCACGTAAGCACCTTATGGCCTTCGCTACGAGCAAGTCCGTCGCTTTTTCAAGTCCTTACGAAATGTACTATTCCTTGGCTCAAAGGGGTATGTCTCCGATGAACTATCGCAGTCAAAGAAATACCATAGCAACCCAGACGGTATCGCCGACTGTCACCACGCCCCTGAAACAACGCCCGCCCAAATATTACTACTTCCGTAATCTACACCAGCTTACGCAGCTTTCTTTCAAAGCGCGAGCAAATGTGTAATCTTGTCTCTTCATCTAGTAGCAATGTAGCCGTGCTCACTGAAACGTGGCTTTTGAGTGACGTCACAGACGACGAAATCCTCACTGATATCTTCCGAACTTGGACGTTTTTCAGAACTATCGCAGAGGCGCCTTGGGGGAGGGGGAGTGCTAATCGCCACTAGCAAGTTTTAATCCCGTGCGCAGTCGCTGACCAACTAATCCTGTATTCCTACTTGAAAATTCCTATGGCTTCTCATTCGTTCTACCCAACCCGGTCTGCTGTTTGGACTGTGCTATCGGCCTCCGCAAAGCAACCCTGACTGTCCATCGAAACTTAACAAATATATTGGGCTATCTCTCTTTGAAACATCCCAACGCTTGCGTCCTAATTTTCAGCGACTTTAACTATCCCGACATCGACTGGCAAGATAAAGCAGCTTTGTCAGGAACCAGCGCGAAAGCTAACGAATTCGTCAATATTTGCCTACACTTTAATCTCACACAGCTAGTGTTTGAGCGAACTCGTGTGACAAACAGTTCAGCGGACATACTAGATCTGATACTAACAACACACCCCGAAAGTTGGCCTTCACTTGCATCCCTGCGCGAGATAAGTGATCATAAAGCTATACACTCGGTCTTCAACTTCATTCAATTGCCCAGCCAGCTTCAACCGAAGACTGACTATATATGATAAGGGAGCAAAGAGGCTATCAACGACGAACATTAGGGCTTTTCTTCCGGACTTTGAAGCTATAGCCGTCGGAACAGATCCGTGGAACACAACTGAACGATATTCAAAAAAAAAAAAAAAATAGGGGAATTAGCAAGAAAGTCTAAACTGAAAACTTCACTTCGCACGTCTTTTCAGAAACATTTGTTCATGAACACATTCCAAGGAGGCATCAACTTCACCCCCTCTCTGTGTCCGCCTCCAGTGAAAGAGGGCAAAAGCACTCAACTTGTGCGTGCAAAGTCGCAGCGCTCGCACGTACACATACACACAGCAGATGAGCAGCGTCATTCGGAGGCGCCACGCTGTCTCGGACTCATCTGGTCGGCGGGTACGTCTCCCGGGAACATTCGCACACAGGCACCTGCTGTGTCGAGGCCCATCATGGACGGCCTGGCGCGTCACCGAATTAGTCACTCTCTGGTGGGGGCACTACAATGCAGGTAGAGCCACGGGCGATGTTCTCGGTAGAAAGCCCGGTCGTGACACTCGAAAGCATAAGCACTCTAGACCTCGGAAGGGCAGAGGGAATAGGCCCCGCGTGGTTGCGGATGCTGCCATTCTAAAAACTTCATTCGGCGCGTCGCCCGTGGCGCAGAGACAAAGAAGGCTGAAGGCGCACAGGGCACAGCAGTCGACAGCACTTGAAACGCATACCGGTGCCATACGCGCCGACAGCCAGCGAAGAACTGGCCCGGATTTTCAAGAAGGAAGGGTTGCACATTGTCCACGTCACGTTGTGCACACTTTGGCCGCTTCCTTCCCCGCCCTAAAGACCTGTTAGGAAAGGAGACACCGGGCGTCGTGTACAAAATTCCCTGGGCCGAGCGCCCCTGCTCGTACACTGGAGAAGCAAAAAAAAAAAAAAAAAACCTACTGAACAACGAAATTATGGCCACACAGGAACGCTGTTCAGAAGCAAGACAAGAGAATCGAAGCGCGGTCGCCGAGCATTGTGAGGCATTTGAGCACGAGTTCGAGGGGACGACAACAATCGAAAGCGAGCTCCAGTGGAAGAAACGACTGTTGCTCGAGCCAAGGCACATCGAGAGGACGGCAGAAAACCTGAGCCGTTTTCGGGAACTGTACACGGTGTACGCGCAAAGTTTGCGCTCCATGGCGAATCGTGTGGTCGCTGATAGAACGCAGCTGGAACCTGGCCGGAGTCATCCCCGAGAAAGCGGCGGACTGTTTTGGAAAAGCTGCATATCCCCAGCTAGAATCTTGGGTGGTGTTTCTATTTATTTAGGGGAGGGACGTTTCGCTTGTCGCTCAAAAAATTCACGCCGCATTCCATGCTCGCGCAAGCACGTGCAGTCGGTTGCGTGCAAGGTTCTTTAGGCGCCTTGCAGATTGTCCTGTGTTTGTAACACAAGTGGAAAAAACTTGCATAGAGACTGTGACATCCAACATGTTTTGCCATCCACTATGTGTGTTAGTCATACATAACTTACCCTTAACCTGTGGAAGCTGTTATATTGGCCAAACAAAAAGGTGTTTTAATGACTGTGTGCGTGAGCACAATTTGGATGTTGCTAAAAAGTCAGGTGGCCATCTTAAGCGGGGCGCAAATACACCCTCCTTTTCCGAACACCACGTTTTAAAAATGGGCGCATGATAGGCTGGAACGTGAAATCACCGAGGCCTATTTCATCATTCAAGAGGAAGGCAAGTGTGTCATCTATTACACTGATAGAAAAAGAAGTTCAATTTCTGATAGGTTTTTCGTGATTTTTGAAGATTTGCGCGCACATAAATGTATTTGTCATTTCCCGACAATAAACTCAGTTGAAAGTCTTCGCCTGTCCTGTTTATTCGTGGGCCTTCTTTGTCTTCGACCATTCACGCTGCAATTAATTCTTTCTAGGCAAGCGTCTTCACACTCGAATAGCTCGTTTATTGCGACTGATTATACTTCAAGAACGATTATTGATGACAGCACAAATAATTTCAATGCCGAATGCCCCATCGAATATCTCTCCTCAAGGTCTCGCCTAGACCGTCTATCGTGTAAGACACTTCGACCACCGTTTAAATTCTACGTTTGCATAATAAATAGTCGTACGATTACGCAGTGTAGACTTTGTAATACCATTCACAAAAGTAACTGGCAATAAAATCCCCGAAATCCTTAGTTTTTTAAGGGAACCGACGTGATGCAAAGCAATCAGCTTGGAATTTGCCTAAGCTTTTATCTATTGTCACGAGAAGGATAGAACATCTGTGTGCTAACTGACCACAAGCACCATCACCATAACTGCTGATTGGGCTATTTACGATATATGCCGTGTTCGAGGAGCCGCGGTGTACGAATGGTAGCATGCTTTTTGTCACTTCGGTTCCTACGGGTTCGATTCCTTTCCCCCTCTCTCTCTTCTTAGGTTGACGCTTGTCTCTGTCGTCCTCTTCCTACTTCTAGATTTCTGTCGTGAGCTACGGTAAACGCTGTGCCTTTATTTCTTATTTAACCCACGCAAAGTGTGTTCTCGTGAAGTTTTCAATCTCCACTGTGGTAGTCTTTTCACTAGCATAAGCTGCAAGTTTAAGGTGCAAAATCCGCACAACCAGCGCCGAGAACTTCGGGTGTTGAGCCACACGTGGTTGCGCCATCGTTATTCATGACGTACATGACGAGTACATCATTTTAGTGAGGTCATTTAAATCATTCATGTTCCTCATATAATTATAACCTACCATTCCAATTTTGATATGTTCCAAGTAAACATGGCCAAGACAGCGCCGAGACTTAGGCGGACGGACCGACAGACAGACAGACAGACAGCCAGACAGATATTGCCATGGTCTAAGTTGATCAAGTCCACTAGGAGATGCCTCACATTTTATATAACTTATCATTCGTGGTGTTCTTACGAACGTAAATCAGTAGCCTAACATTGGACGGGAATGCTAAACATGCACTAACTACACAAGTATTCATTAGATGGGATTCCCACGACGATATAAACTACTGCCAACTTGCGCACGAAAGCCACAACCGATGAGGAGCTTCTTTAGAGCAGCACATACACGTGATATAGCTGTGAACAATTTAGGTAATAAACCAAGCAAATATGCGCCTGCTTGCCTTGGGATTGTCATTTGGCTGTGGGGTAACCCTGCGACAAGTAAAGGGCAGGCGCGGTGTATACATTGCACTGTGCGCAGAAACCCCCGATCTTTCGTGGTCACTACTCTAGCCGCCGTTCCACGACCTATGTGCCACTAATGAGAGAACCATGCCGAAAACATTTCACTCTGCCCGTAGAAGAATTTCGCCAAAACTGCGTTGGTACAGGCACTGGCCAACTTCTCTCGATCAACGCCAAGAAATTCCCTCAAGACACAAAATCTTTTTGTTTCTAGGAAATTCGCCCTCGTACATAATCCGTTCGGCTGCGTTCCAAACGGCAAAACATGAAAGCAGTTGAAATGACTGCTCAAGGTAACACTTACCAGTTGAACACCCGCTTTCAAACGATCCTGGTCTGTCGAATCTTCCAAAGTGTTACGTCGGATCGGAGTCCTTCAACAGCAAAGCACGGGTGAAGACACTTGTGTGAAATGGCAGGAACCGTCACTGCATGAACACTAGCGCGGTAACGATGCGTCTTCTACCAGCGTCCGTTCGAGACTGGTTTACTTCTGAGGAAGCGAGAGAGGGTGTCCAGAAGAGAGAGAGAGAGATTCTGCATGACAGGAAGAGAGAGTGAAGAGTGCACAACTCTCTCAAGTGAGGAGGCATGGACCGACTGTCCAGAGGCATGGGCAAAGAAAGCTATCAGGGGAAGGGGGAGGCGGGGAGGGGCACAGTTGACAAGCGAGCTTCTTCTGGTGACGCTTCGCCCATCTCTTTCCCGTTTGCGGCGGGTCAATTATGGCAGTGTTCCGGAATGTACAGCGCATAGCCACATTTGACTACATAAATTTATATTTTCACTTGATTTAGAGAAGCGTAATAGATCCCGAATCAGCGCCCCGAACAGGTGCTGTGCCAGGTTCGGTCCCCGATCGAGGACAAATTTTAGGTCACGGAGCTTGCATTTCTGTCAAAAAAGAAAAAAAGAACCGTATGGGTTTCCTTGTCGCTTTGTGCTACAAAGAGGTGGATGCTAATTTCCCCTTTCGAAGAAACAGTGCAGAAGAATAAAAGCATGCAGAAGCATTTGCATTCAGTTGCGCCATGTGGACACCACGCATTTTTGAAATGTTTCAGTCGTTGTACACTGAATCAGTGATGATGGCAGGGCATGGGCGCGCCTTTCATCTCGTCGTTCCGTGCTTGTCACACTTGTCTCTGGAACACTGCACTTTGCCTACTTTCATGTGGTTGTTCCGTGCTTATCACAGTTGTCTCTGGAACACTGCGCTTGCCTTCGTCCATCGGGCCATTGAATATTGCATCCAGTCGAGTCACCGCTAACAAATCGTCAAAAAAAGATATGAATTCAGGACAGTTCCAAGCTGTACAAACCGTCGGCACAGCGAAACATTTCTTTTATCGTTAAGCGTGATGTAATTGGCAAGTGGTCTAACATTCTTTTATGCCATGTTGTATAGCGTGCGTTAGTCATGCCTCCCTATTATTTACTGACCACGTGACCTTTCGTACACTTCTTTCTTTGTTTATTGATTTATATATTTGCACTTCGAGCTAAGCAAATGCAGCCGCGGCTGTCGGAATCAAACTTTCTGTTTCTACACTTTATCGCAGATTGGGCATCGCATATCCACTATCATGTGGCCGCCGGCCGAGCGAAAGATTTGGTGAGCAGTGGTGGCTAGTTTATCAAGGGCAACAGGGGTTAATCTTTTCTACCCTGCCTGGCAATCACAAAAACATCATGCGACATACGGTACTGATTTGTGGGGTTTAACGTCCCAAAACCAGCCCTGATTATGGGAGACGCCGAAGTGGAGGTCTCCGGAAATTTCGACCGCCTGGGGTTCTTTAACGTGCACTGACATCGCACAGCACACGGGCCTCAACATTTCGCCTACATCGAAATGAGGCCGCCGCGGCCGGGATTCGATTTCGCGACCTTCGGATCAACAGCCGAGTACCGTAGCCACTAGACCAGCGTGGCGGGGGCGACGTAGGTGCAGCTCCGCCGTTAAACTATTTCGACGGGTTTCGGAACCAGTGCCGTTTGAACGATGCGGCTTGACAGAGCATGTTGGCTGTTTTAATGATCCGATCGGAAACTTGCACTTCTTGGCGTTATTCAATAGACCTGTAGTGTACTTCGGAAAAAAAAAGAATATCAGTTGTGTGAGCTATGTGGTTGTACATTATGGCTGTCAATAAATCAATGTATTGAAGGCATATAGGTCAGGTTGATTTTCTAAAGGAAGCAGGGCTGTAACATATATGCCCGAGTAAACTTTGAGCTTTCTATTTGGAACAACCGTCTGTCTATGGGGTCGTGCATCGCGAACTTGTTGAGCTACCGTGTCGCAAATGTCAAAGAGCCTTGCAGTAACCGTTCCAGGAAACCGCAGATCTCGTAGTCGTCGGACGTGTGGTTTCTAACCGCGATGTCTCGCGGTTGCAGCGTGACTTGTCAAAATTGTCGGAGTACTTGGAGAATGTCCTTCGTCTTTCTCGTTATGCCCACTGGTTACTCCAACGAGTCTGGAAGTAGCTGTGCCGTGTTACGCATCCGCCATGATGACGACCAAGAGGAACCGCCCGTGTCGCCTTAATCCTGCTCGGACACTATGGACTTCGTGCATGTGTCCTGCATCGAGCATTGTCTCAACGAGCTCAACGTGGACTTCTGCGAACCCTGCGGCGAGCGTTTCTAGAAGGCCGTATAGACCAGGATTACGCGTAGATACAAGATGTTACTTTCAGTGGCCTAACAGGCGTCATATTAAACGGAGACAGTAAAATGTCGATAAGGAAGGGTGTAAGAGAACGTTGCCCAATCTCCTGAATATAATTCCGATTATGTTTACTGGACGTACTTATGACATTAAATTGGAAGCAGGCGATTGTAATAGCTTACAGAGATTACCTCAGGAACATAACATTTGCTGATGATATTGCCTTGTAAAGTAAAAGGCAAACCAGACGTACCCGTTTAAAGCTTGAGCACGCGCCACTATGCCTCAGCGTCAGTTCGCGACGCCGAATCACGTGATGACGCTTGTCAGAGTCGACGTCTAGCGGTGACAGATTTTTGCGTCAGACGACGGAAGTTGCTGAGCGCTTGGCACGCATTGCTCACTCGAGATACCCCGTGTTAGCATGGCAAGTTCCTGTCTCGTTTCTCCGTGCCTCCGAGAAGCGCGGCTGGGATCGGCTGGCTTTCCGAGCCCCAGCAATCGTATGGATGATGGCGGAAGTGTTTCGCGGGAGCTGTTAAGGCCCTGCGACATACGTGCGACATCCTAAAGACAGTGTCAAGCGGCGTGACAGTTTCGGCACGCGGGCAGGTTCAGTGCAGTCAAATTTCGGAGGTCATGGATGTGTTCATGTGGTTGTATGAGTAAGCGGGATTAGACACCCTGGAGAAATATTGGAAACGCGTCACGAGGACAGCGTGCACACATTATACAGGGTCTAGAAGAAATACGCTGTCATTTCCATCAAAATAATTGTGGTATCGGTAGCGGGAAATGCCGCGTGTAGCGCCATCTGGTGCGTACGAATGAAGCCACTTTTCAGGCTTACGGAAGTGACATAGGCCTATAGCGGTGCCAAAATGAGCATGTTTTCTAACTTATGACCGCAAAACATCACCAGTACTTGCCTTATTTAGTACTTGATAATGAGGGAAAGCCCAGTTTAAAGTTTGTCTGCTCTCCTATTCCATCAAATCACATCCTTCCTGGGAGAATGCGCTGACCAGCTCAACGCCGCAGGAGCAGCGTCGGCTGATCCAGCGAGTACGTGGAGTGGCGCGAGCCAATGGGGCCCTGAACTAAGGGCTCCACCCTACAAGGAAGATCCCTAATTTCGTTTAAATAAATGTTTACTCTCTCTAGTCCGTTGCCATTTATGCGAAGAACAACTAACTGGTGCGAATTAGAGCTGAAGCGGGCGCTTTGCTTCCCGCCATGTTGCTGCGACATGACGGGCGGCTACGAGAAGCAGCTCGCGACGCATGTGGTTAGTTTCGCGCCGATGCGCTTCCAACGCGTACCTCTGGTCATTCCTTAACTCGTGACACGAATTGAAAAGCACGATTACTGAACTTGACAGGCGAAATCGAACGGTGCGCGTTAAAAATTATTTCGCCGAAAACTATAAGGTAACTTTGATATAGTCTCGGAATAACATAGCCGTTCGAGGCAGGTGACGAAGCACTGGAAGTGGCCGTGCGGCGATGCATACGATGCAAGTAGAGTACAATGTACCGGAGAATATGTACATAGCTGCTTGTAGGGATTGACATGGGAGCCAGTTGTGCTACACTTTATGTGGCACACTTCATGGTGCAATTTATATGGCTTTTTTCAAGGTTTTTTGAAGCAAAGTGTCATAAAACTCTAAACTGATGCCGTAAGATAGGCTTGGCTATTTAGGAAATGCTGACTTTCAAGCTTCACTCAAGCTAACACCTCCCGTGGTTCTTATCGGTCCAATGCGAATGTAAAGTTGCAGTGCTCTGCGATATGTATGCTTCTAGGCCATTATTCTATCGTACGCGTATAAATGCACAGATAGTTGCGTTCTACAAGTTGGCTTACCTGCAGCGGCTTTTTCGCTTTCACGGATCAATCAGTGAGACAGAGACAGCTTACTTTTTAAGAAATTGGGACGTACAGCATGGGGTACAAGGTTTATTTTTTTATTGACGTTCAAGACGCACCTGCAATTATACATGCAATAATAACCGAGACATATGCTAACTGGCATACAGTATCGGAGACAGTTACATATACGACTGCATTCACGCGTGTACTATTCCTGCATACATACTTATATAAGTACAAAGTGTTTCTGGGCATGACTTATGCCCAGGACGTCTGGTTAACAATTTCTTACTAAAAGTCGCCACTTCGAGCATCCTGCTTTTTGTAACACACTCATACAATATATGCTACATACAGTGTTAGCCCCTCACTGACATGCTAACATACTCAAGATTGTTGAGCGGTGACGATGTTGTATTCAATTATCTTTTTCCCTTTCGATCACCGAATGTAGGGAGGAAAAGAATCTACTACTCGCTGTATTTCTTGTAACGCCTCTTCTCTCGTCATATCTGTTGCGTCCATCAACGACTCGACAAGGGCAGCGCTTGAATGCACCTTCATCAGAGCTTCCAGACCTTTGTCGTCGTTGACGTCACCACCGGAAATGACAAAGTCCGCAGCCTTCTGCGCCAGCAAAAAATTCCTGTCCAAAAGAGCCTGCATTTCCACAACTTCCTCCAACTGGTCGGTGTCCTCGCAAACCGTGAAATCAGTCAGGGTGTAGTTGCTCCTCAAACCTTTCAGGATGGTGTTTAGCTCTTCGGGAGATACATCAGGGTTGCCGCACACGTCAATCTTCCACAGCACGTCGTTCACAGCAAGCAGCTCTGACAGAGACGTCGCGATTGCCGGCGTTATCAATTCGGCGCGCATTGTGAACTTCGTAACCGAGCGGTTCTCTTTCATGGCATCCAGGACGTGGATAAGTTGGTGCTCTTTACCGCGAGCCACTCCCATATCATTCTCAATTTCCTGGATTGCTGTCGTACGCTCCACCGCGAAGGCTATTCCGTCAGCGAGTGCGTCGAAGGTGTCCCCGTTCTGATAAAAAACCAGCCGACGAATCGTTTTGCCCGATGCCACGGCGTCAAAGAACTGCTTCAGAACTCCTTGGTCGACCGAGGAAGCAACGCTGACGTACAGGTCCGGAAATGTTGCTTCCCTGCGAATGAGCATGGTGAGCTCGGGTAAAAGGTCTTCAGGCCACGCAATGTCTAGTCTCTTGAAGACTTCCGAATAGCGATCCTGCGCCAACAGGGATGACACTTTTTCTTTATCCACAGAACACACCTCGTCTAGGTTCAGCTCCAGCGTCGGGTTAGATGCGAGCATCTTGGCGAAGCCGACTAAGGTGTCGGAAGATAACTGCATGCCAGACAATGTGAATTTCTTAAGGGTGCTACTTCCCCCAAGGGCTTCGGTGAGAACTTGGGCGCCTTCGTCCCCACCGCAGCAGTTCCAGAGAACTAGTTGCCTCAAACACTTGTTCTCTCGTATGTAGCTTGCTATCTGTCTCGCAAATCCACTACCTGTGTTGGAACAGCTCAACTCCAATGAGCGTAGGCTTCCAAATACGTTGGAAAAATTCGTGCCCAGGTCTTCGCCTTGACAGTCCATGCGTATGTAGGCGTGCTGCAGCGAAGGGCATTCCATGTGGTCATTGAACGCAACCTCCAATGCACCCCGAGAAGTAGCGCAGAGGTTAAGGCTTCTCACAGGTGCTCCGGCGCTCAACAAACGCTGGAGCAGGGCAGCTTCCTTCACCGAGATCATCCCTTTGTAGAAGAGGACGACGCCACTCGAGCTGATCACGTTGTATGGGTCTGCAGGACCTTGTCGCAAGGCGCAGGCTTCGTAGCGTTCTAGCCCTTTCCTATAAAACTCCTTCACATCGGTATCTAAGGTGTCGACGTTCATAGCGGGTCCCACACAAGCACTCACGTAACAATATTTTTCTTGTTTATTTGGGCTATGGCAATGCGACTCGTGCCGCTTCTGGGATAATCATGCAGCAAGACAAGTGAAGGTTGCAGAGCGTCTGATGCCAGTCTTGGCCAGTTTTGAGTAATAATGAAGGACTGGTCGATATAATTGTCAAGATGGCCGATTCGTGGGTTACAAGAATGTCAGTAGGAACCAATAAGTTGGTATACTGACGTGTCCTTCCTTCTCCAGTCCTTAGTGTATTTGAACCCAACTATGCTCCTATGCCTGCACATATGATGAAGGTTCGACGAAACCTAGGAGGGAGAAGTGAAAGCAAATTTTACCATTATTGGAAGTTCAATTCATAAATTTCAAATTGATTTATGATAAATGCGATCATCGCGCTTTCTGACGGAAAAGATGTCCCCAGTTTGACAAACTACGCCGCCAGTGCCCAAACTCACTCTTTAATGACACCCCACAGCCAGCACTACATGCAATGCAAGGACGGGTCTCCTGCCTGCGTATCCTGCGGTTGCTTCCCTGATAACGTCCACGTTCTGTAAAATGTTCCGGGTGGCCGCTCAGCCTTTGGCAACAAAGAAAGGAAGATAAAAATGCATTTGTGTATACAGTGAGCTTCACGTTGATAAGCCACAATGCAAGATTATTCCGAAGTTCTACATTAAAGAAAAAGAAGCATGGAAGAAAGCAGGACACAAGCAAAGGAAAGAAGTTACAAGGAAGGGCGGCCTAGGTGTTTGGGGCATGCGTGCGAGTGTAGCCAACACAGCCTCGTTGTTCCGAACATCCTCACGGATAGTGGAAGTGCCAGTGAAGTTTTTTGTGCTAGGGCTAAGTTGTCGGTCCCTTTTAGTTTTCAAACACTTTAGACCATCTTCTCTATCTTACCTACGAAATCAATGACAGCAAGAAGAAAAATTGGCCGGGTATCTACGTGCTTCGATGCGAATGCCGTCGAAAGAGCATAGTCTCCTGTCGGCCGTACTACGCTGTGTGAATCCCTGGGCAACTGCCAAATGGCAGCACCAAATCGTCGGCAGAGGCCTTTTTCGCGCAGAGCGTCGCATATTTTGCGCAGCCTACCAAACACTATAGGGTCTTTAGAATTGCGCATCTATGTTATTTTTCTAGGAAAGGAACACATCACCTCATACTTACGTATTGATGTTGCTCCTCAGAAATGCGTAATATTTCCTTTTTGATCGACATTGTTGACAAGTATGAACGCAGTTACCAGTTCAAGATCGCTGGGCGTTTTTGATCTACAATGTTCACAACTATGAACGCAGCTCAAATGGCTGGGCGTTAGGCAAGTGCTTAAACCTTGGCCGCGGGGCTGAATCGTGTGACAAACATACAGACCAAAATTTCTGCGTTCAAGTATACGGAGAAAGACGAGTCTTTAAAAGAAGCTGCACACGGTGACACACAAGAAACGAAGGCGACAGCACGAGGGTTGACGAGCGACTTTACCTGACAAAACGTTAAAAAAAAGAAAAACAACCGTCACGATACAGGTTTGTTTATTGCATAAGGAGCCTCCGTTTCAAGACCACAGGGCCCCCCGAGACTGCCGCGTGGCAGGATTCTCGTGCCGCCGAGAGGGATCGCACCGTGCGCGATTTTCTCACAGCGAGCCTCGTGCCGCCGGGGGAGGAGACAAATCAGAGCGTTTCCGTCCTTGATGTACGCGCGCCCATCTGCAAGTCTAGGCGTACTCCGCCCGAAGGCTCGTAGTCGGTACCCGTACGGTGGCTCGCTTGCCCTCTCGCGCTCGTCTGCCTGAGCCAGACTGGATTTCGCCGGGGCTGCCGCCGGGGTTCGCCAGCGAGCATTGTGGCTGTGTCCTCGTTTGAAGCGTTTTGTCACATACCGCCGGTTAGAAACGGGTGAAATAGCGGACCCTTCTCCAGTTTCAGCGCTACCGCTTCGCAGATATCTTCCCAAAAGCGGTCGCCTACCTGTTGGTACATAAGAGGCCGTAATACAATTTTTGGAAGATAACATTACCTCAGTGCACCCAAGTGGTCGAAATGCGCACTTCTGAACTGAACTGCGCTTGGTTGCGCACCAACCGCAGTGCAGGTGGGGATAGGCTACGAGGCCTTGCTATGTCACCGCTCGCAAAAGCATATAGAATATTGATTCCTATTTGCCTGACAAAATAATTCAGAATTGAGCAAAGTTAGTTCTAAAGTTCGCCATTTCCGCTACGCATGGCCCACACCGACACCGCTCGACACATCGGACGCCGCGACGAGAGAGGTAAACACTGCAGCGGCACAAGCCATTTCAACGAACCGGATCGCTTCCTTTCGGACCTCCCGATTCACATCGATGCGCAGATAAAACTAATCCCACGTGTTCAGGCATGACATTAGGGGTACTAACGATAATCGTGATCAAGCTCGAGTCGAGCTTGATAGCGAACGGCGACGGCCTACCTAGCCCTACACCTTGGTAGGTAGGCCTAGCACTCGGAGTTGTCAGCGCCGGCCACTGCGTGGTGACGGTGGATTGTTGTGATGTGTTCGTCGCTCACAAAGGCCTATAGTTTTCACGACAGTGTTCTTACACAACGAAGCGGGACTGTGCAAAGTGGCTTCGTTTGTACCTAAAGGGCAACTCCAGGGATTTTTCACTGTCCACGGATCTTATTGAAAATTGCAATATATGTTCTCATCGGCACTGCAATAATATATTCCAAGCTCGGCAGTTGCATGTCATTTAGTTCTCCTGAAAATGACTCTTAAATTTCTTTTGCGGATTTTCGTGCGGGCCGCCATGTATTTTTTATGTGCTTACCTTCAACACATGCCTACACAAGCAGACTTCAAGAGCAAAATTGCGACACTTCAGCGCTCAAATCCTCGCTGTCAAGTTAGGAAACGCTGACGTAACTGGATACATCGTCGGATGGCATCGCAGCTATCATTTTTCTGTGGGCTGCTCTATATTTCTGATGACGGAGTTGCTATGACGTCATTGAATACGCTGGCCGAAGCATCTACCCGTTTCGGTTTGACACAGGTATTAGGTGGTAGCACTCTATCTGCGAGCTTCGCTCTGATCTGGCCTTGCGAGACCCTAGTACAAGGGCATGTTTTTTTTCTCATCAAAATGTGCGCAAGAGAAGGAAAGAGCGCGCGTGCGAAGGCCACACATTGGCCACTCCATAGAGGAAGTACACGCCCACTCTTGGGGAACTGGCTAATAAGGAACTTAATTTGTCCGGTAACACGCAATACACAGCGCTTTCCGTAGAGCGGTATACCGGGCGTAAACAGCGCATGTGCAAACATGGTCGACCCCCCGGAGCGTACGCCTTCCGCTTCGAATCTTTCGAGTGGTCGTCGCGATCTCTGTAGCCCTCGATTTGCTAAATGACTGCTGAATTTGCTTTAGCCTTGTATCATTATGCTTCGACATAAAGCTTCCCTGAAAATTCGGCACCGTTTCTGAGCGTGACACTCAAACTTCGAGCCTGTAGGCTTAGCGAGTGACCGCTGAAATTTCGGAGGACATACATCACGCGGCCTTGCTTGTTCTGCTTACCATCCATAACTGGCGCCACCACAAAAAAAAAAAAAGAACCAACGCTCTACGCTAACCGCTAAGCCTTTGCGTATGTTTTACCGTACACGCTAAAACTCCCTATTGAGGATGATACTTTGGTGATACAGGCACATAAATTACAGGAGCCCACAAAAAAAGAAACAAACAAACAGTGATGCGCCATTGCGTATAGGCTACAGGTCATTACAGGTGGCTCTTTCAGGAAGATTTGTTGCCGTGGGTAGCACGATTTCATCACTACGTTCATTTGACATCAAGTCACGGAGACTTGGCTTATGCTGTAAGTTCAATTGTCTGGTTAAATCCCCGCTTCCACGGCTGCATTTTCATGTAGCGTCAAATGCGACGAAACAGAGGAAGAGAAAAATGCATGTGTGTATACATTGACCTGCCGCTCTGAAATTCGTTTAGTTTGAGGATGGTAGGGTGTACAATGTCGAAAAGTAGACACACACAACGTGGTAGCTCCTCCTCAGCGCGTCCAGTGAACTGCCGTCCACCGTCACTGACTATCCTCGAGGCTGCCCGTGTGGCAGGATGATCGGAGCAAGAAAAGAGACATAGTAGCAGAGGAAATATCAGCCGTCTCGCAGTAGAAAGTGAGGTAGTCGATATGCGACACTATCCAGCGGTCACCAGCGAAAGATTGGGAAATGGTCCAGAAGATCAACACAGAGTTATTCAAAGGAAGGCAAAAAGAAGCCCAAGTGTGTGGCGCTGACACCTCGTGCAACTGACGACATACTGTTATCTAGTCCGAGGAATTTGCGACCAAGAAACGTTCTGTTGCTCTTTAGAGTTCTCGCTTATCTCAAGTGACGTGAGATTGGGTAGTCGTGCATTACAGGTAACACAAAAGCGCGAAGGCTTTCTGGAACAACGAACAGCAGCGGAGGGCCAGCTGCAGCGCAGTTCTTCACGTAAAGCCCGTCCTTGAGAACGCAAAAACTATGTGCTGTTGTCGAAAAGGGCGGCTTTGGGTCTTTCAGCTGCTCGGCGTTCAATTTGTCAATGTGAGGGAAGGCAGGATCCAGGGAAAAATGTAGTGATTAAAGTAGCCTGCATTTCAGTCCGTGGAAGCAAGTGACAGCCTGTAGAAACAATCAGCGTCCGCATGGCGCCCGCCTGTCGTATACGACACAGTGAAATTATAATCTTGGTGCGTGAGGGCCCAGCAAGCAAGCTATCAAGATGGATTGTGTAGATTCACATGCGAGCAGAGTGAGTGGTGGTCCGTGACAAATGTGAAGTGCCCCGTACAGGTGTGACCCAAATCGCCGAAGTGCAAAAATTACGGCATGACATTGCTGTT